>CM031956.1:26100999-26283499 GCA_018749465.1 Paracanthobrama guichenoti
TGGTCACACAGAAAAGCTTGTTTTCTTTTTCATTGTAGTCTTGAGCTGGAGAAAATAAGCATGTGACATGATTTTTTTAATGATTTTGAAAGTGGATTTTGTGGTTGGCTGCATTTATTTGATCAAAAATAGAGTAGAAATTGTAATAAGTGAAATATTATTACAATTATAAGAACTGTTTATATTTAAAAATGTAAATTAGTGGATGTCAGCATCATTACTCCAGTCTTCAGTGTCACATGATCCTTCAGAAATCATTCTAATATGATTTGGGGGGTGTCTAATGCTATTTCATGCATTCTGACTTATTTACACTGTTAAAGAGTTGGATTCTCATGCTAAACATGGACAAAAAAACAACAACAAAAAAATGAGTTGGACGTATGATTGGAGTATTTCATGCCAAATACACTCCTTCAGGATTCAAACAAGTTTTGGGAAGTTTTTTGTATGACCTCATAATTCCTTGTATGGGCACTTCTCCCACAGCGAGAGCAAGAGCACGTCCATCAACGAGCTTCGTTCGGGTTACGGAAGCCGTCGGCAACGCTGTCATTTTGTTTTTAGACCACCAAATCAACAATGTCACTAAAGAAATGTGTTTTTGGTTGTGAGGGAAAGATAACCTTGTTCAGCTTTCCAAATAACCCAGGAAACAATGGATGCAGTTTGTTTTTTCGGAGCAGCAATGGAGTTCTGCAAGTGTGTGTGTTTGTTCCTGGTCATGAGTCGAAACTGCTGGTGGTAGTGAAACTGCATCAAATTGCTTTATTGGCAATCGGCGCGTAAGTGCATATAATGTAAACAACACAAACGTATAGTGAATCGAAATTTATCCAGGGATAATGCCATGATATGTGTGTGTGTGTGTGTGTGTGTGTGTGTGTGTGTGTGTGTGTGTGTGTGTGTGTGTCAAGTCACCTTTATTTATATAGCGCTTTTTACAATGCCGATTGTTTCAAAGCAGCTTCATAGTGTTAACAGGAAAGTAATGCAACAGAATTTGATTCAGCTGTACAGCCGCTCTGGAGAAAACATAGTGTCAATGCGTGCAGATCAATAATATAGTTGAATATTTAGTGTCCCCATTTAAGCAAGCCAACAGCCAAAGGCAACAGAGGCGATGGTGTGTGTGTGCTCATGACTCCTTAGCCTCGCCCACTGCACGCTTCCATGAGTTTGGCTGTTTTCGGAAAGAATCGGTACAACACATCTATCTTTTATAAATATGATCAAACTAAAGACTCTTTGGAGATATAAAGGATGCAATGCTACTCTATAGGTACTTAAGATTAACATGAGATTGGCAGTGTGTGTTATATACCCTTATATTTTATATAATTTCTGTCAGTTTGTCAAATAAAGCAGTGCTTTCAGGCTTGAAATACATTAGTCATATGGAATACTTTTATGACGCTTTTATGGTGTCTGGTGCTTGACTGCATCGTCCCTCATTCACTGTCATTGTATGGTAAAATTGTTTTGTGATACAGGTTTGAACAACACGAGGATGAGTAAGTGATGGTAGATTATATTTTTGGTTGAACTATAGTTACAGCATCATCAGTTTTGTTTTTGTTGAGATATATACTTTGGAAGAATTATAGATGAATTGACAGTAAAGTTATTATAACAGCTTGAGCCAGAGTGAGACATGTAATACTGTAATACTGTGCCCATCAGTTGCTGAATCACATCAGGTTTCGATATGGGTATTTTAGCATAGTTCTACCATCTCCACTGAGCTTTAACTGGCAGCAAACTCCCACTGGCATCGATCACAAGGAATGACATCATATTCTCTCTGCATATCCAATTTCAGGGAGGTGCTGGTGCATAAAATGAAAGAATGAGGAACAGGGTTGATCTGAACTATCTATCATATCAGACCCATCCACCCACACACGCTTTTGAAGCTTTATTAGAGAGGATCTCTTATAGATGCGATGGTTTTCATTCTAAGATAATGATATTTGCTTTACTGCACACCTGGTACATAAACCTATATATATATATATATATATATATATATATATATATATATATATATATATATATATATATATATATATATATATATATATATATATATATATATATATATATATAATATAAAATTGCTTAAATCACCTTTCTTTCCCATTCTGACATTCAGTTTGGAGTTCAGGAGATTGTCTTGACCAGGACCACACCCCTAAATGCATTAAAGCAACTGCCATGTGATTGGTTGATTAGATAATTGCATTAATGAGAAATTGAACAGGTGTTCCTAATAATCCTTTAGGTGAGTGTATAATGGGTGAAAATATCTATATAATATAATTCTGTCACAAACAATCGCACAGACGGAATTATTGTTGGACTAGTGCATCCATGACATTGTCATTAACCTTTATTAGTTAAAAAAATTGCCAAGTTGAACTTCTCGTTTAAGTTTGACCTTTCTGTTGTATTAGTTAAAGCTTTTAAAATGTCAAAAGTGTCCACTGGGAATGCTGGTGTTGTCTGTAAGCGGTCTGTTGAGAACAGAAGGAACAGCTGAAGGTTATATGAAGATGACAGGCAACTTCATGGTTTTTAACTCCAGCACCAGGCTGTGAGTTTTTTTTAAAAGAGTAGAGCTGACTCCAGTGTTATAAGAAAATTCACAGTTTATACCTTTGCAGCATAAAAAAACTAAATGGTTGGACGACATCAAGTAGGAATTTCCCACTTTCTCCCTAAAGCATTAATTTTTCAGGCACACCTGCAGGAATGAAGGAAGTGAGGAAGAGAAGTGCTTACGATGGAGAGAAAGAAGTCAAAGTAATGCCTTCCTGTCCTTCATGATCCACTGCCCTCCACGCCTCGCTGGTAATCCCGCTCATCAGACTCACACCTGAGTGGCGGCAGGAGAAGAGAGACGCTCCTGGGAGACTGACTGCTGAAACAAAAAATAATTCTCTAACAGCACAGTCTGCCCTCGCCGTCTAATGGAAACACCCCACTGAAGCTCGTCTGCATGATGGATGAGATGTTCACTACATTCATAGTGGCATCTTTCAGTTCTGATTTAACAGGCTGCAGGCGAGTGTACCAATGACCTTGCTTTATCTTACAGCACTCTGTTCTCACAACACTGTCAGTTTAATACCAAAAGCAGTGTTTTCCATTTATCCAATTGATGTTTTGCTGTGCTCCACCTCCCTGGTTACTGTTTCTTTCAGACATACACTCATAAAATAAGCATATAGCTTAGAATACTGCATGATATGTACTGTATGGAGTAAATAACAGCAAAACTGCATTTTACAGTATTGTGACAGTAGCTCGTACAGTGTGATCCTAGTGACATTTTAAGTAGTTGTTTTGCATTTTTAATCCAAATTTGTGTAAAAGTAGGCTATACTTTAACTCTTGGCAGTCTAGTCAAATAATGAAAGTGAAGACAAAAAAGGTAAAATTGTGTCTGATATTATTTCCATTTATTTAAAAATGGGCTAGATAAAAATCTGGGTGTCAGTTGGGTTTTGTTTTTTCAAACAAAACTACATAATTTACATGTCCCTGCTATATAGCTAATAGCTTGTCAGGCTATTAAAGGGATAGTTTACCCAAAAATGTAAATTAAAAAGAAAAAGAAAAAAAGAAAAGGCTACAATTTTAAAGGCTACCTATTATGCCCATTTTTACCAGATGTAATTTAAGTCTCAGGTGTCCCCAGAATGTACATGTGAAGTTTCAGCTTAAAATACCTCACAGATCATCTATAAATTCATGTTGTACATACCCATTTCTGACTACAGTCAAGAACAGACTGTTTTCGTGCATGTGCCTTTAAATGCAAATGAGCTGCTGCGTGTGCTGCCCTCTCCACACAGATCCTGCATCGATTGGATTCTCTGCCAAATACTAACAAGACATCTGCTTGGTTTTGATTATCATCTATATCGTGATCACTCTCACGGATAGCATACGGATAGCTTTCATCATTAAAGTTTTAAAGATTCTTTACCACGCATTTTAAAGTTTAATTCTAAAGGATGATTTTCTGAGCGCACTTATCTGAAGCACACGCACACAGACAACTGGCTGTCAGACGTCAAGTCTCGTGAGTAATTCTTTTTCACATTTTTTTGTTGTTCAAACTGTCAAATACACACAAGAGTCTTGCTCACCGTTGTCACTTGTGGAAAAAATAGCGGTGCCGTGGGTGGAAACGTGCAGATCGATGTGTTTGTGAAAGAAAAATATCCATATTTAAAACTTTATAAAGTACATTATCTAGCTTCTGGCGAATCGCCTTCCGTATACAAAATGTAGCGCAGTTCAAAATGCTTATGCTACGTCTGACGAGCATAACTGGTGTGCAATGTCGTCAGACATAGTGTAAGCATTATGAACTGCAAGAGGCATCTCGATCGCCCCCAGTTTATTTACAGTTTATGGATGGTAGCCGTACTGACAATGGCTACCTTCAACTGTCTGGATACCAACATTCTTTAAAATATCTTCTTTTGTGTTTAACAGAGGAAAGAAACTCATACAGATTTGGAACAACTTGACAATGAGTAAATGATGATTTTTTATTTTTGGGTGAACTATCCCTTTAACTCTTTTCCATGAAAATTCTCTGCCAATCCATGTTTTCACTGTTATACAGTAGGGGGAATCTACTTAAAGAGTACAGAATGTCCAGATCAAAAGACAGGCGAAGAAAAGCAGAAACAAGCGATACAGCATTGCTTATGCACATATAAAATAAAACACGAACAATTAAACTTTAAACTACGTTACGTATCAAAATAAAAACTGTCTATACCGAATTAAATGTAGACCCAGGACGAGGTATAGGACTGTGAAGCTTTGGGGGTGTTGATGGAAGCTATCTACTCCATCTATGTTTTTGATCATCATTCTGAATCCTATCGACGTAGTCTTTCTTGACAAAACGTGATTTTTGTTTAAAATGTTTCCTTTATTAATAAAAATGACCCACGTTCAAGTGTTGATAAAAAAGAACGCCTGAATTGTGCTTGAATATTGCAGCTCATTCTTGAGCAGTTAATTTTCTTGTGACTTTTAAAACTCCACGTGATATTTTCAGGCTACTTGCATCGCTAAATGTCAGCTCACCAAGATAGACGCCAACTGCACTTTCGCAGATCTGACGCCGTCTGACGCTGAGTTCCTCTCCTCTCCGAGTTCTGTTTCTCACCTCCCACCAGCAGGTTTGAGTGGTTCTCCATCAGGAGACTTTTGAATTATGCAAATTAAGTAAATAATGCACCACCCAAAGGCAAAGCCTATTTTTAATTTTGACTGTTTAATTACTCTGTTGTGATCTAAATGAATAATTAACTTCCCAATAATCATTTCAAATGAGTCTGTAAAGGCTTTTTGGTGGGGGGCTGGGGGTCGGGGGTTGGGGGCAAAAGTCAAAAATTACTTTTGCCTCAGTTAACTCCTAATTTACTGCTCATTAATAGTTAGTACGTTTTTAAAGCATTTAAGTTTAGGTATTGGGTAGGATTAAGGGATGTAGAATGAGTTCATGCAGAATAAGGCATTAATATGTGCTTCACAAGTACTAATAAACAGCCGATATCATAGTAATATGCATGTTAATAATAAGCAACTAGTTAATAGTGAGAATTGAACCCTGAAATAAAGTGTTACCATGATTTTCTTTTTGGGGGGAACTATGGTTTTTAGCACACTGGTTTCTACAGAGCTCATAAAGGGACATGGTGATGAAAAATGATATATTATTGCTTTTGCGTTCTCTCACAACTGTTTTGCGTTCCCCCAAAAAGCTTTGTGTTTGCTCATAAAAAACGTTTGCGTTCCCCTGAGAAACTTTGAAGGCAAAGATTGGTGGAGGAATGTAAAAGTTTTGCGAGGGAACGGAAAGGTTTTGTAAGTGAACACTCATTTTTTCAGGGGAGCGCAAAACTTTTGTGAGTGAGCACAAAGTTGGAGCGCAAAACTTTTGCAAGACAATGCAAAAGGTGTCTCGGGTGTGTGCAGGCAAGAAGACAAAGACAGGTAAATACAGTTCCCAAACCTGCCTCCAAAGACAGGCAGACCGGTAACAGCACAACACAACGTTGCATAACGGTGACTGGACAAGGAGTGCAGAAGGCACTTAACAACTTAAATAGTGAACACAAACAAGATGATTAAACAGACACAGCTGAACTAAATAAACTCAATGATGGTAACCACACTGTCAGAAAAAAAAGGTACATTGCTGTCACTGGGGCGGTACCCTAAAGTACTAATATGCACCTTTAAGGTACTAATACGCACTCTTAAAGTACTGATATGTACCTTTTAAGGTACTAATATGTACCATTTAGGGGTGAGTAAGGTACAAAGATGTACCTTTTTACTTTTGTACCTTAGGGTACCGCCCCAGTGACAGAACTGTACCCTTTTTTTCTGAGAGTGCAGGGAGACTGAACAAAGAAACATGTGACAAATGAAAACAAAGTGAAAGTCCATGAACAAAACTAAACAGAATGGTGACAAAAGGATAGAAATAAGAATTTTTTCTCCCATCCCATATTCTTTTCCACTACCCCTTTTTTCCATGTCCCTTTAGGTGCTCTGTCGGTTTCAAACTGGTTTTTAACGCTTCATTGTCACATCACAATGTTCTAGATTAAATTCAAATGAGCTTTAAAGAAAAATCAACCAAATTGTTTATAATATGGTGATTTTGTTCCTCATCCTTCAGGCTTTTTTGCAATTTGATTATCAAATCAAACTTCATTTGATTCCTTAGACTCATGTGCTGTGCTAGGTGTTTTTTTTTTTTTTTTTCAAACCGGTGAAGTTTCTGATAAAAAGAAATCTGAAGCAGTCATAGATGTTTTAAAGAAGCACTCTCGTTTTGAATCACTTAGCAGTGTTCTGTATGACATTCCTCTGAAATATCAACAGAGACAAGCTGAGTTCAAAGAGGAACAGCAAAACCCATTAAAAGATGGACGTTTCTGTTCAAGGTCATTGCTTTGATTTTGGTGGCAAAAAATGTAGTTCATTTTCTCACAGCGGAGTAGGGAAAGACAGTGAGAGGCAGGAATCAGGAAGCTTAGAATAAACTAAGTTAGACCCCTTCGATCTGTCACTTAAGCTTTGTTCAGACAGGCAGCAAAAATCCGATATTTCCATATCCGTCCTCAATCCGTTTAGTTCAGAGGTTCTCAACCTTGGGGACAGTGTCTGAACAAATGGATCCGATTTGATTACTTGCACAATGACGTTGCGCACATTCTGTTCAAAAGATTGTTTTTTAAAAACAAAAACCTTGGACTGCCCCATCCATTTTTAAATAGCTACACAGAAATTATTGATGCATATGACATATATAGGTGCTGTACATATTTTATTCACTATTTTTAATGCATGTATCTCATGTGGACTCACCAGGAGAAAATTCAAAGGAGTATTTCATGCTATCTAGATAAGAGCACTTAAAGGTCCCATAATGTGGATTTTTTACTTTATTTTTTTATAATGTTTCCTGAGATGTACTTATATTGTTAGTATGATTTATACATCATAAAATGTCATAATTTAGAAATAAAAGGCATTTTTATATCCTGATTTTAGCCCTTTAGGCTTGAATGCTCTGTTTGAAGGGCGTGTCTGCTGTGAGACTTCAATGGAAATGCCCACTGCTGTGATTGGCTGAGATCTTTGCATTTGAAATGTGTATTACATGTGGAACCCCTCTCGAATACTTTTACTACGCTTTTTTACTATTACAGCTGTGGAGATGAATGAATCGTGAAAGTATGATGTCCAGTATGATGTCCAGTCCAGTATGATGAAGTAACAAATTTATTAACAGACCAGCAAGTATTATATTTAAAGGTTCTTTGGCGTAGGCCCCGTCCCGAGGGTAACAGACTCTGCATTTCCTGCCTGAAGATGAAGGCAGGGGCGCAGCCGGCCCCCTGGGAGGTGTAGACAGGGACCATCCTGGTGGTGCTGGGGAGGATGGAGGTACATTTTGGCGTCAGGATCTGCAAACTCAGATATGTGTAAGTACCGCTCTTTTATACTCTGAGTATTAGGACATGATTGGTTGGTTAGGTCTGAATGTGATAAGTGACGTAACATTGAATCTTCCTGGCAGAATTTTCCGCTAGAGCTTCCATATCTTTTCCCATCACATGAAAGGCTGCAGTGATGAGCATTGAGTAGACAGACTCTGTTTATCGCGTGAATGCAGTGATCTCGTCACTGCAGCTCTATTTCTCTCACAAAATGCTTTTACCACAACTAACAGCAAACACGATATCGATATGAATACAGTAAGAGCTTCATTGTGCAGCATAATAGCGTCATTCATTATAACAGCGGTTCGGGCAAGTGTGCAGATACACTTGTGAGGTGTGATTGAAAAGCTTCAAACATTATAAAGAGAGTGTTCTTTGATCGCTCTCTGTAGTTTAATCACAATTTAAATAACAGATTTGTTTCATGCTACTAAGAGAAACAATGTGAAGTTGACCGTTTAGTCACTGGCTTGATTCACTGAAGCAGAAACAGTATTAAATGATTTAGAAAGAAAGTCTGTGTGAACTTGAATAATTAGCTACACATCAGAAATCACTGATTACAGATCAGGCATTAATGAGCACTGTTACTGTTTGTGGCGGTGCTGTCGAATCCATATTGTAAAAGTCTGTTTGTAAAGCCTGTGTTGGCATTACGACTGAATTAAATGTAAAAAATAAACTGAATTCATATTCTCCAAATTCTCTGGTCGGGCAAAGCAGATGACATATAGGGAAGATTGGCCCATCTGAGCTTTCATTTTCTCAAAGGCAGAGCAGGATATCCAGGGCTTGGTTTACACCTATCTCCATTTCTAGCCACTGGGGGACCATAGACAGGCTAGGGGAACTCATATTAATGTTAAAAAGCCTCATAAAATGACATTTTTACCAAAATAGAAAAATCTATGATACACAACAGTGACTTTTATACAGAATCTTTGATTCAGGAGATTAATTCATGGCAAGTGAATAGCTCCTTTAGTTGCTCAAGATGTTTTTTTATTTTTTTATTCTACTATTGAAACTGGAATTTCATACTATAAATCACTTATAAATAGTTGGCTTTTTGAGAACATTGCTGTTTGTTTTTGGTTCTATGCTGTTCAAGAATAATGAGACACCTAATCTTATTAGAGCCCCATAAAACACTAACCCTCCTCCTCAGACTCGACGCTCACGCTCGTTGCCAGATTGAGGACACGCAATTGACAATGGAAGGTGACTGTAAGTTGATTAGTTTATTTATCCACGTTTTAATATGCCTCTGGACTTAGAGCTTTTTAGATAGATGCTGAGGCTTTTTAGGTTGGGTAGAATCTGCAGTCTCTGACTTGGTTTGTTTGCTGGCTCTCATGGCTACAGTATGCTGTGTTTTCCACCAAATGGCAACCCTGGGTACTGTTTGGTAAGTTGGCAGTTGGCGGAATCACACAGACCAAAACAATAGTAGATATTCGACACAGAATGCACATTTCAAAGTAGAATAACTGGATGTAGCGTTTTTTCGGAGAAATAAATATGTAAATAAGCCGTTTCATAAATCTGCAAACATATTATGGTATATTTGTGGTTTAGTGCAGTCAAATTACATTTAGCACCTTTAACATAATGCAACAATTTTTAACCATTCATTTGACAGTACTTTCCAGACTGGAAAAAATTTAGTTCGATGATGAGCAGTCAACAACATTTGTATAAAAATTTTAAAAAGTGAAAAGAAATTATTTATAAATGGTCACTTCCTGATTGTCACAATTTTTTATAATGGTGGAAAAAAATTGTGTGGTAAAGTGGCACAAAATGTGGGACCAACTAAAAGTTTTTGGTAAATAACTTTGGTAAATAACTTAATAATTTAGAAATGTATTATTGATTGTCAAAATTGTTGGTAACACTTTATAACAAGTATAGTGTAATAAAGTATTTACCAATTATTTGCAAATAGTTTGTTAATAGTTTATAAACTGTAGTTATTACATTAATAGACTATATACAAATAGTGAGTTCTCCATTCAATGTCACTGTACATAAGTGTTATTGGTTAATAAAGAGTTAATGCTTTGCTAACATACTGCTTTGTTATTAATTGCAAATAGTTTTCACTTTAGATTAGGTCATGGAAAATGGGAAAATTACAGTAAGTGCTTTAATCCAACCTTTAATGGACATTAATTGCATTATTATTAAGAGTTCATTAAAATGTTTACAAATACATTAAGCCCATCCCCAAAGCTAAACATGACCACTTATAAATAAATAAAATAATGCTGTCAAAATGAAATATACTCATAAAAATACTCATAGGATCATGTTGTTAAAATACATCAGTAACGATTAGGGGTAGTTTAGGGAAAGAATATACAGTTTGTACAGTATGAAACTCATTATTTCTATGGAAAGTCCCTATAAAACATGGAAACCCAGTGTGTGTGTGTGCGTGCTTAATGTATTTGTAAACATTTTGCAACACTGAATATGAATGCAAATAAATAAAGGTTGGTTTAAAGCACTTAATTAATGTCCATCACATTAATGTCCTTCACGTCGTGACCGCATTACCATCTCGGGTGTGCGTTATTTTTCTAATAATTCAACGGCCTGTCGTCAATTATTCCTTACTTATCTAACGCGTCACATATGAGCGAATTAAACAATAATAATTTGTTACAGTAAACAATGAATGAAGAACTCACTATTTGAATGCAGTCTATTAATTAATAACTATTAATAAATAATAGTTTGCAAATGATTTGTAAGTATTTAGTTATTACACTATACTTATTATAAAGTGTTACATTTTATGATAGGTCATTTATCTAACATATCTGAGTGCTTATCTTACTAAAAAATAAAACATGGATTTGTCCTTTTAAAAGAAACAGGAAACTAAAATGTTCCTTATGGTATTCGTCAAAAGTGTAGACTAATGTTTTCTCACCCTCACATAGTTTGTTTTGAACACCATTAGTAAGTCACAAAGTTTCCAGAGTCAGAGAAAGATATATTTATTCTCAGCCTTTGCAGTGTTTGTTTCCGCTTTCCGCCTGAGCTCCTTCTCCTTGCTTTAGCGCTCACAAGAAAAAGGCTGGGTTATGTGTCCCCTGCCCCCATCCACCTGCTCTTGCTCTTTTTCCCCCACTTTTTCTCTCTTCCTTGATGTTTTTTTGACTGAAAGAGCAGAGCGCAGGGATTTCCTCCACCCTGTGATTTGCAAGAGCTTGGCAGCTGTCGTATTCCAGCATTTAGAACAGAATGAATTATGGGCGCCCACCGGAGCGTGATGCTCCAACATTAATGAGATACAGCAACACATTAACGTAGTAGGTCTGCGTTCCACAGCGGCAGAACGTAGAAAATCCCCTGTTGAAACAACATTAAGTTGTGTGATGATGTGAGAAGTTGCTCTCTTTAGAAAGTTTTTGCTTTAAAAATTAGATGGCTTTGCTAATATTATTCAATGCCGATTGTATGCATTGCAAATTACTATTGATTTTCACCTCCTCATGCATGAGGTCTGATGCTTTAGCTGCTATAGAGCATATATTGTTTTTTTCATGCTTAAAATAGTTTCATCTAATTGTTCTTTGTTAGTTGCTTTTGTAAGAATGCCAGGAAATAAGAAAAGGTGCAAGAGAGCTTTCTGGGCTAAAGAGATACCCTAGGTTTTCTCACTTCCCTTAGCTGCATCTTGAAGTGATTGTCAGAGAGCAGGTTACCACGAGGCCATCACGAGCTCGTTTCACATTTAATGTTTGAGGATTTCCGTGTCTCTCAGCCTGCTTCCCCAGAGAGTCAATCTTGCCATGTTCCGACTCTGATGGACCACCACAAAATCTTCTAAAGGCAGAGCAACAGGAGAGCTGTCACAATTACAATGGTGCAGTCACCTTCTTGTGAATGCTATGTGAGGTAATGCTTTAAAAACAAAGTTTTGCCTCTTGATTGACCTTCATGTCTGCTGTAATCCCTGTAATCCTTTGTATGCTCCAAGTAAGCATTTAAAAAAAAGCATTCCCAGAATCCTTGTTGGATGAAGTGTCACCATTTGGACATTTTCAGGGCTCAGTTTTAGCAAGTTGTCGAGTCTGTTTTCTAGCTATATGATGAAAATATGTTACATTCAGGTGCTGTTTCTATTCCAGTCCAAACAACACCTGATTAAACTGTATTGCAGTTTAATACTTTTAGATAAAAAGATATTCATCTCTCAAAGTTTGATTTTTCTGTACAACCAATCATGAAGACTTGAGTGGCATTGCAAGTTTTCATGGAGAATAGCTTTTTTGGGTCTGTTAATATAGTATGATTGATTTTAGCTTTACACAGGGAACATAAATGCAAAATCAACAGTTTGTCTTTTCCTCTCTAAATTGGTCATTCTTGGCAAGAATAAGCTGAAGTGAACTAGACATTGTAAATAGTAAAATGTACCTAGGCTACATGCTCTCTGTGAAGGTCAATAGGTCATCTTGGACATCTCTCAGTTTTTTTTTTTTAATATAGCGGGAGGCAATGACATTGTGTCCTTCAACAGAGGGGAAGTGATTTGTGGCAGTGGTGGGGGAAGGAGCTCAATTTTGTCGATGGTGGGCTTGAGGTGACAACCAGGTTGAAATGTCAGTGACAGATGGGACATGGGAAAATTAGAGTGGAGTGTTGTTGGCAAGCTACTCATATCAGCAGCGTACATAAATGGAGGTTGACAAGCTAGATTCAGTCTTAAACTGACAGACTACCATTTTTCAGCACATGTGTGAAGAAGATATTATATGTTGTTGTTGTTTTTTTTTATGCCAGGGCTCTTCAGTCCTTTTCAGGACATCTTAGTGCCTATAGAGATGGAGCAAGGACCCTGTGTTATATATAAACATGTATTTAGTAAAATAATCATGTGTTTATATACTCTGGGTCAGTAAGATTTGTAATGTTTTTGAAGAAGTCTCTTGTACTCCCCAAGGCTGCATTTATTTGATGAAAAATATAGTAAATCAAAATATTATTACAATTTAAAAATGACTTTTTATTCCCGACAAAAGTAGGGAATAGTGAAAGGGTTTAGGGGGCGATTTCGTATTCAGCCATGGATTAAACAAGGGGCGTAGTAACAGGAAACAAGGAGGCGGGACACAAGGAGCACATGGCAAACACAAACCAAGACATATATATCCACCCTGACATTATATATATATATATATATATATATATATATATATATATATATATATATATATATATATATATATATATATATATATATATATATATATATATATATATATATATATATATATATATATCATTATTATCAATGTTGAAAACAGTTGTGCTGCTTAATATTTTTTGAAAACTGTGAAAATGTTTTCAGGATTCTGTGATGACTAAAGAGAATGAATAGACATTTGTTGTAATAATGTAAAAGTCATTATAGTCACTTCTGATCAATTTAATGCATCCTTGGTGAATAAAAGTATTAATTTATTTCAGTATAGTAATTGTTATTGATGTATTGATGTTTGAGTCCTACACTTGAAGTTTACATTTAATTTAATGTAATGTAACATTAGTTCTGGTTGAAGTTAACTTAATATTAATATAACATTTTCATTTTTTTTCCCCCACAAAGTTTGAACCATAATTGGCAGACCCTGCAGTACTGCTGTGGACCCCGTTGAAGACTCTGATTAATGTTTTCATTTGCTTTGCTCTTTACTATAATCTCAAAGTACTGCATATGCTGCACATTGGTGGTTGTTGAGGAGATTCCCTCTTATATGTAAAGCGGTTTGAGTACCCAGATATTGAGTAGCCCTATATAAATGTAACAAATAATAATATTGTGTAGAAAGATAAAATAAATAAATACAATACCAGCTATAATGTTGATATGTGTGACCATTTTTAAGATACTGATTATTTTTAGTGTATATACAGGTACATTGCTTGGCGTTTATTCATTTCTACATCCCTTGTCTCAATTTCACAGTTTACTTTGATAGTTGTGAAGGAAGTAGAGAATAACTTTTCTCAGGAGCTTGCTTGTTTTGTACAGATGGCTCTGAGAAACACTCGTGTCTAATCAACGAAGATTAATAGCTTCGGAGAGTTATGCTGTTGTTACAAAAAAGGGGAGGAAGACAGAGAAAAAGAAGATAAAAAGATGATGAATCTCATTCCCAACAGAATTAAATTAAAAATGAGTGTGCAACACTTAATTATGATCAAGATAATTACAGATGTTGAATATTTAAAAGCCACGAGAACTTTGTCTTACAAATGTATTGTACTGGGTCTGTATGAAGACAACATAATATGCCTTGGCTTTTAATTTTTAATATTTAGCCTGAATTAGTTTAAATGTATATAAAGTTTCTAGTACTGTATGTTCTGTTTTCATTCTTTTAGCCTTGAGCCATGTGCAAATATTACATATATTCAGTTGAGCCTTTCAACATGAGAAAGAGAAAAATGCATATTCTTTCTCAAATATTTACATATGTTTTGAACAAGATGGAAATGTATTGTAATGAAGTAAATGCATTATGTACATTATTGAATCTCTGTTAAAGACCCTAGTTCTGTGTTTGTGGAAATATCAATCAATCAAAGCCATCTCTGACATGAGATGCATGAATTGGCCCCTAAAGCAAGGCTCTGCGATTTAATCAGCTTCAGTGAGAGGCAGGTAGAAAACGAGTGTGAAGGTGCAAAACGAGAGGAGGGCCCCATGAGGTTCATCTGAACTTTCAAAGAAATCCAATTAAACGAGGGAGATAAAGAGGCAAACACCAGCAGGGTTCCCTTTGTCTGTGGCTCTTTTCGTACAAAATGTTATTTGTTCACTGCGCTACCAGGAGACTTTAGGAAAATAAATAAATAAATAAATGAAAAACAAGGTCGGTCTGCTGCTATTGAGGTTTGACGTGTATTTTTTTTTTTTGTGCACATGTTCAAAGTGAACACAAACCGTGGTGCTCGGCAAAGCAAAATGGGCGCCAAGGTGCTTATCACATCTGCTCGTTGTCAATGAGTCACGATTTACCTTTTCTTTGCATGTGACATGAGACGTGTGCTCTGAATCCTAAAATAAATCAGGGCAAGGAAATCCATTATTTGCACAGCTCTCATGCATCTCAAATTGAGTAACGTAAAACCAGAGAGCATTTGTAGCGGATTTCAGACTTGAAAATGACACACTCTGTTATTTTTACTGTCGATTTGTGTGACAGTGAATGATATGCATGTCGTATTAAATATTGACTTTATGTCATAGATCCTATTGGTGTTTTTCTTGTTGCTCTGATCATTATTTGAGGGTCATTTTTCTTGTTGCAGTGATGAATTAAATGGACGGAAGGATTGATTGAAGAGTAGAACTAAAGGGTATGTGTTGATTAATGGAAATAATTATAACTAGCTAGCTGCGATTTAATCAGAGTCTAAAGTAAACTGGATAAAATCATCATACAGAAACATGTGAAACAGTAGAATAGAGTGCTGCAGACCCGGAACCCCAATTCACAAGTGGTTCAGGTACAGAAATTAAAATCATATGTGTAATAACACTGCATAGTTTTCTTTTTAGAAATAAAAATATATAATTAATCTGTATTAAAGTTATTGTAAGTTATTCAGTCAAGACCAGTGAGTGATTTTTTGGTTTGTTTTTTGATTTACATTAAAGTGCTTTAATTGCCCCTTTAATTGCATTAAAGTTACATTATTATGCTATTTTAAAGGCTCCTACTTTTGTTTTGGAGGTCTCCTACAACAGGTTTACATGCATCAAAGGTAAAAATAAAAAGTTTAATTTTCTCATAATATACATTGCACATCACCAGATTTTTCAATGATTCTCAAGCGACTCAACGGATGAATCAGTCTCTCTAAATCCCTCCTTTCTGCGAGCTACTCTGCTCTGATTGGCCAGATGGCCCAGTCTGTTGTGGCTGGTCTACCGCATACAGCACGTGTTTCGGAAGCAAACCGGTCATTACCATGACTGAAGTTCAGCTCCGGCCAGAGGCTTCCTAAAGTTCAGTGATTGTACACACTGTAAAGACAGTAACGATGACGTTGATTTTACCAATCTGAGTGCGAGTCCGATGATGAAACATTGGAAGAATTAGTTATTCAACCCAAACTTCCATTGGAAGGATGACTTGAGCAGGATGTTTCTCAGTAATACGCTACTCATTTTGAGGTACATTATGAGATGTTGCAACTGTAATTCCTCACCATCAGAATTAACAAGTATGTAGGGGACTCCTGACTGTATCAGGGAAACAGGTCTATTTAGCTCAAATTAATTAATTAATTAAGAACACTTTTTTTCGTGTTCTAGCAATTTATGCATTTATAACACATGACCTGACTGAACCACCAATCATTAATTTCACCCTCCTATCGTTTCTTAGGCAGGGTTATTAAATTTGATATCAATGCACCAGTTCAGTTCTTATCTGGAGGTATTGTTTGTATCTCATGTCGTCTTTCAATGGAGATTCCCTTTTCGGTCCTGGCTGCATTGGGGGGGTTCCCCGGTGCTTTGATTCTTGTTGTGTCTTTTGATCGTCATCTTAGGAAGCCAATCACGTGGCATTTTGGTGGCTGGATGGAAAGTCTCGTGGGTGTTGTTTGAAGTTGAAGCGCGCTCGCTGTAGATTCGTCGAGAGAAACTTTGCAGTGAAACTTAACTTAAAACACGAGACTCAATGGGAAGAAAATACATTTAAGTAAAAGAAAGGAAAGTGAGAGGAGAGTATTCAGATGGCTTAAAATGAATTCGCTAACCCATTTTCTCAGATCTTGGTCTGCCTCTGACCGGTCTCGATCTCTGTCGTCTGACCAATTTGGACTATCTAAGAACTGACTTGAACTGTTTTTAGTCTGACTTTTTACTGAACCTTTGTTTGTGTTCTGAGATTAATACTCAAGTATTTGCCCATCCTCCATTGGTTCAGGGCTGACTGTCCCTCACCATAAATGGTCTGTTATCTCTGGTCTCCTAACTTCCCGTTCTTAAGCAGAGTACAGTTAGACATGATTTCTTATTATAACACAACACAATACATTCTACACAAAATTCAATCAAATCATCTTCTGGATTGTAAGCAAACAAACATAAAGATACCAAGCAAGGTACACTTTCACTCACTCATTCAATAGTTGCATAATTACATGCATTGTGATTTTTATATATATATATATATATATATATATATATATATATATTATATATATATATATATATATATATATATATATATACACACACTCACCTAAATTTTTTATTAGGAATAATAAAATGATTATTAGGAACACCTGTTCAATTTCTCATTAATGCAATTATCTAATCAACCAATCACATGGCAGTTTCTTCAATGCATTTAGGGGTGTGGTCCTGGTCAAGACAATCTCCTGAACTCCAAACTGAATGTCAGAATGGGAAAGAAAGGTGATTTAAGCAATTTTGAGCGTGGCATGGTTGTTGGTGCCAGACGGGCCGGTCTGAGTATTTCATAATCTGCTCAGTTACTGGGATTTTCACACACAACCATTTCTAGGGTTTACAAAGAATGGTGTGAAAAGGGAAAAACATCCAGTATGCGGTAGTCCTGTGGGTGAAAATGCCTTGTTGATGCTAGAGGTCAGAGGAGAATAAGCCGACTGATTCAAGCTGATAGAAGAGCAACTTTGACTGAAATAACCACTCGTTACAACCGAGGTATGCAGCAAAGCATTTGTGAAGCCACAACACGCACAACCTTGAGGCGGATGGGCTACAACAGCAGAAGACCCCACCGGGTACCACTCATCTCCACTACAAATAGGAAAAAGAGGCTACAATTTGCACAAGCTCACCAAAATTGGACAGTTGAAGACTGGAAAAATGTTGCCTGGTCTGATGAGTCTCGATTTCTGTTGAGACATTCAGATGGTAGAGTTAGAATTTGGCGTAAACAAAATGAGAACATGGATCCATAATGCCTTGTTACCACTGTGCAGGCTAGTGGTGGTGGTGTAATGGAGTGGGGGATGTTTTCTTGGTACACTTTAGGCCCCTTAGTGCCAATTGGGCATCGTTTAAATGCCACGGCCTACCTGAGCATTGTTTCTGACCATGTCCATCCCTTTATGACCACCATGTACCCATTCTCTGATGGCTACTTCCAGCAGGATAATGCACCATGTCACAAAGCTTGAATCATTTCAAATTGGTTTCTTGAACATGACAATGAGTTCACTGTACTAAAATGGCCCCCACAGTCACCAGATCTCAACCCAATAGAGCATCTTTGGGATGTGGTGGAACGGGAGCTTCATGCCCTGGATGTGCATCCCACAAATCTCCATCAACTGCAAGATGCTATCCTATCAATATGGGCCAACATTTCTAAAGAATGCTTTCAGCACCTTGTTGAATCAATGCCACGTAGAATTAAGGCAGTTCTGAAGGCGAAAGGGGGTCAAACACAGTATTAGTATGACGTTCCTAATAATCCTTTAGGTGAGTGTATATATATATAGTTATCTTTGTTTATACAATCTGGATGCTCAGTATTACTGTGGTTATTGCATGTTTTACCCTTTCTTATATTCGCTGATACACGCACACACAGACAAGTGAGCCAGATCACTTTGGATATGTGTGCAACACATAAACACATTCTTGACACATTCCGGTTCTTGATACCCAGCCCTATTTATGAGTAAAATATAAAATATAACTGGTAAATATAACTAGACGATGAATATATAACTGTACAATATAACTGTGAAAATGAATTTGACACTTGGACGTTTTGTTTTACAATGTAAATTACACACACCCATATTGAAAACGTGAATTTTGAAGCTGCTCATTAAATGTTTTTAATGTTCATTAAAAAAAAAAATTCACATATGTTTCTAATAAGTAACTAGATAAGAACGTTTGGGGAGTTTGGGGAACCATCTTGTGGGAACCACTAGCAAATTAGTTTTATGGGATGGATGGATGGATGGATGGATAGATAGATAGATAGAGATTTTGTTCAATGGCATGTTCATCATTTTGTTGCCATATTTGTGATGTAATTAAATTTTTTTTGGAAACAATATCTTTCAACTGCAGCACTGAGGCCTGCAAAGAGACTGGCGCCCGGGGTCTCGGCCTGGGAACTGTAATCTGTCCTTGTAAGGGTCTGCTCAAGCAGCGAGGGCAGAGTGATTTACGATGCCTAACTGATGCCAAAAGGCTGTGACCATGAGCTGCCAGTGTTTCTCCACTTGCCTCCATTACTGGTCAAGAGCCATGGCAACAGCCAGACTCCCATTACATTATGCGATGGCTGGCCTTAATGGAAAATTTTATGTTGTGTAAACTGTATCTATATATACAGTCCAGAGTGGAATCTATTTCCTGCTCTTATAAAGTTGTATTACGTTAAACATTGATGTTGTTAGAATACATTTTTCCAGTTTAATTTCCAGTTGGCTAAAGGCTGAAGACTGATTCCGTAAAAAATGTAAGCACATTCAAAACCAACCTGACAGATTGGCCCAACCAATGGCATCAGTTTACAGCAGGAATATGTCTGATTGACCAATGACAGACGGAAAGCGTGTCTGGGAAAATATTTTGACAGCAATCAATATTTTGTGCAATTACAGTTGGTGGCACAGAAATTACACCCTTCACATCCTTGTGAACATGTTCTAGATTATAATGGACCTAATAGATTATAATAAAGAGTGCATTATTTCACAGCACTAGCACTAGTTTGGATGAACAAAGAGGCTTTCTTTTAAATTCTAAATGAAGTCAGTTTGAAGTAGGTTTTCTATTGGCATTCTATATGGAAAATAGCTCCTTTCAAGCTGTGCAAATGATTTTGAGTTAAATGACTCCCGGAATTAATAGTGTCCTTTGATGTTTCTTTGGGTTTTGTGAAATGGTCAATTTCTCTGCAGAGCATGTGTCTAATAATGCAAATAATTTATGTCCTCTCTTGTCCTAGTCTTCTGGTGGGCCCTGCATGCTATGATCTGTATCCGTGTTTACCAGCTCTTTTAATTAAATTACATTTTTAATTTTTAATTAAAATAATTATTAAGAGCAGCTCTAATATGTGTGTTGATCTCTGCAAGGAAATATCTTTGCAAATATGCTGTGATTGACATCTAATTATTACATTATTACATGTTATGTATGCATGCTAGTTTGTAAAGATGGTAAGACTAGCTTTAGCATGCTAGTGTGTTAGGGATTAACTAACTAAATGCACAACATACAGCACAGCAGCTACATTTTTCATTTTCATAGTTCTGTTTTCTATAGTAACAAACTATACTTTTTTCACAACAGTTAGCAGTGCATTAGCTAGCTGGGTTTTTTTTTATGCACGCAACTTTAACAAAGTTATAGTCAAAGACTGCTCTAAAATATCCCCTCTCTATATGGCATTGGTGAATGTGTTCATTTGGATTTACATGTATATTTCAAAAAGTCTCTGTGAACTCAAGTCTCTACCTGCACAGTATTTTGTTTTATAAATAGAAAAATATTTAGTTAAAAGCTAATGTTCATCACTTATGCATTCTATTGTTTTTGTATGTGTAATGTATCTCTTTATGATTAATGTTGTCGCCCTAATCAAGATTCATTCAAAAAAAGAATTCAGCATAGGCTCATTGGCCTCCACCGTGTCTACATTTTTGCTCCAAAATTATACATACAATTCACTTCAAATCCCAGATTTACACTAGTGGCAGTAAAACGCCAACCATTTTGATTACGGGCCAGATTTTTGAATAATAAAGACTTATTTATGGGTAGGGTTAGGTTAGATGTAGGGATATGGTCAGGACAAAATTTTTAGACAGGAATGTTGTTCCAGGATCAACAAAATATATTGATCTAGGAACATGCCTTACTTGGCAAAATCCCCCAACTGTAGCGATGCATACAACAACCAGCACAATAAAATCATGCCAGATTCACGTTTATCCATTTCAACTTTCCCTTGAGCTTTTGATATATAAAAGGTCATGGTAATATAAGAATATTCTCTAAGTTTCAGAGCTGAAAACGTCATTATTAGTCCAAGAAAAGCTTTTATTGACACCAGGCCCAGCAAACGATTGATCTCCGAATATGCTACACCTTGACGTCATCGTGTGGTGAAACACCACCTCAACAGAAGATGAACAACGCCTGATTCTGTAGCCATGCCCACCGACTCATGCCTGCCAAGACATTGCGTGTTTGTTCCTTCATTTTTTTCCTTCGTTTGTAAACAAGAGACTGGATTTGCAGACAGGATGAGATTACATGAATGAATGAAGCAACACACTAATGCGCGTAAAAAATTCTTTTATTTATTTCTTTTTTTTTAAATGTGATAGTATTGCATTGTTACAGATCGTTTGATATAGATATATTGATTATGTGTACGTGTCTAACAGAACATATCTTAGCATGCTGTCAAAGACTGGAGAATCCTTTATTTGTGGTGTTGTTGGTTCATTGTGATTCAGGATTAGACTCTGACATGTATGGGCCAGGGCTCGTAAAGCCCAACGTCCCGGGGCTATGTGTTTTCTAGATGGGCTACCAAAACATAAGCCTGGCCTGCCGACGGGCTATCTTAAATAGTGAAATAACATTCCTTTCTTGATGTGCGTTGTTCACTCTCCTGACTTGATATTTGAAGGAAAATATAATCACGGAAGTTTTGATCATGTTGTCTGTATATATATATATATATATATATATATATATATATATATATATATATATATACATAAAAAAATTGTTGTGATAAACCAACATAATTTCCAGTTCTGTGTCCTTCTCTTCACTTTTGTATTGTAACTGAATGTTTCTAACTTCTGATAATCTTATTTAATCTTTATTGTAATTTTTGCTTTTGTGTCTATATTTTCACACAAATTTATGTTTTTTTTGTGTCATTTTACCCTTTTTGAATTATATTGTTTTTTCTTCTGCTAAATATGTGAAAACGAGAGCACATGTTGACATGTTGAACGTTAAGGGCAACTCACTCAAAGAGTTTGCTTATTTATTCTCTTGTATCAGGAAATACAAGATCCAGCAAAACTATCTCCTGCTGTCCTGTGTCCAGTAGCTCCATAATGCTACGCAACGCGAAACCTAAGGGTTTCCTAACTGGTGCTGGTGGCCGTGCATCACGCTTGGCATTGCGAGCCGATGGCTACACATAGTTATGTTTTTAATTATTCTCATATTTTTCAGTTTCAATGTATAGTTACTATTTGTAGATTAGCTAACTACTTTTCCCATATGTTGTTTAGCTTCTTTAAATGTAAGAGTAGCTTGTATCTTGCCAAGGTGCAAGCTACAGCACTGATAATGTCATGTTGTAGTTCTGTGGTAAACAGACCTCATTGATAAAGGCTTGGTTCACAGTTCCTAATAACATTGCAAAATTAGTCTTTACCATTGTAGAGTCATCAGCCTAGCCAACAACTTCTAAAACACCGGGGAATTACCATTTCAAAGGCATTCATTCATTTACCTTCTCTTTTGCATAAATCTTGTCTAGACTCCTCAGATTGAGGGCACTGAACATCTTAACATCATTCTGAACCAATTAGGTATTCCACAATAAGTAATTGGTATGCTGATGGACTAGCCTGGTGGACTACACGTGGGTGGCTTTGTTGGCTATAGAGAGTTGAACTTAAGTGGCCCAGATGTTTCATCAATCAGTAAGATAATAAGATATGAAAGGGCCCCTTTGAGTTGGTGATGCTCCACCAACTCTTGAATTTGTCTTCTCTTTCTTCATGTATGGCTTGCTTTAATAAGCATGAGAAGCTGATTTACTTAATACCACTCTTTGCAGGGGCCACGGAAAGAGAGAGCAATTTGGGTTCAGTGCATAGGCTCAGTTATCAAATTTCTTTAGGTGGTTGGCAGTTCAATTTTGCAGCCCAGCAGAGCTTAGTCCAAAGAAATGCAGTGCGTAAAGTAAGAGAGCGGATTTGCTTGGGAAAAATGGGCTGTGATATTTAGCACCGCCATATTCAATTGCAGCAGAGCTTGTGTAAATATGTTTTCAATGCACATTGGGGCTGCTCTATCTGCTGGATACTTTAAACTGCATGAAGCACAGTTAAGCTCCTTCTGTATCTTAAGATTATTTCGGGGCTGTAAACACACCAGAAAACAAGTTCACAGATGTAAGGCCTGTTTATGTCCACCAAGACATCTGCTGTGTGAAAAAATGTGGTCCTATAGCCCTGTTTACATCAATCTCAGGTGATCTGATTGCAAGCAGCAAGGCGAGAGAGATCACTGTTTGCAATGGTAGTAACATGCATCTCCTGTGACCACTTGTGATCAGAGTTCAAGAAGAGAGTGTCTGATTTCAAGTAGCATCCTAACTTAAATGAAACATGAGTTGAACTTTCTAGTTTGATGTTAGCATGTTGCTAAGCTGACAACACTATCATCTAAAGGCCTGTTCACACCATGAACAATTACTATAAAGATAACTATATTAGCGTCCACACCAGGGGACAATATCATTCTATTTATTCTAAGCACATGCTTTTCTGCCTCTTTAAATCCTTGAGCTTGTTACAGCAGGATGCATTCTGATTGGCTGTCAATGTCTTTATCGTTCATCACCTGGATAAAATCATTCTGAAAGTGATTCCAACGATCATTTCTCTGTGCCATTATCGTTATAGCTGTGGTGCGAACTAATCAACATATTTTCTCAACTGGTTTATCATGTTGGATCATTTCTATCACTTAACCCAGGGTTTCCCAAACAGCCACCAATATTCCACCAAATTAAATGATCAAGGATTTGACATGTTAAAAGCTTTAGGGAATGTAAATGAAGAATTTAAGAAGTAAACATTTGTATTGTTACTCGCAGGGTTAGACAATTCTTGTAAACATGAACCCAAGTATGAACACCCTTAAAAGTAACTATTTCCATTAGCAGTCTTTGTTATTTGTGTCTGGATGTCTCAGCAGTAGCAATATGATATATTTTCATATTTCATATCATTTAATTTCTGTCAGGACCACTATCGTCAAATATGATTGATTGACTATTAGTGTATAGTTTGGATTGGCGGTATGGTTCCGTTCTGGGCAAGAACTCCCTGCGCATCCATGCAGCCTAGCATGGATAAGAGCAGGGAGAGCAGCTATAACCCCCCTTAGGGTAAACAGAACAGAACCAACATGATGTATTGCAGATCATTAATGTTGATATTAAATGTACAAAATAATTCAGGAATTTAGTCTGATTCAAGGGGAATTAGAATACCAAATCCTGACTGACAAGAGGAGGAGCTGGGGATGGAGGAGGATAAATGAGCTCTAGAGAAACGCAACAGCTGCTGATAGGAGCTTCACTCACCTAAAGGATTATTAGGAACACCATACTAATACTGTGTTTGACCCCCTTTCGCCTTCAGAACTGCCTTAATTCTACGTGGCATTGATTCAACAAGGTGCTGAAAGCATTCTGTAGAAATGTTGGCCCATATTGATAGGATAGCATCTTGCAGTTGATGGAGATTTGTGCGATGCACATCCAGGGCATGAAGCTCCCGTTCCACCACATCCCAAAGATGTGGTTGAGATCTGGTGACTGTGGGGGCCATTTTAGTACAGTGAACTCATTGTCATGTTCAAGAAACCAATTTGAAATGATTCGAGCTTTGTGACATGGTGCATTATCCTGCTGGAAGTAGCCATCAGAGAATGGGTACATGGTGGTCATAAAGGGATGGACATGGTCAGAAACAATGCTCAGGTAGGCCGTGGCATTTAAACGATGCCCAGTTGGCACTAAGGGGCCTTTGCATTCCTTGTGTCTCTGATGAAAGTAAATTTTGCATTTCCTTTGGAAATCAGGGTCCCAGAGTCTGGAGTCTGGAGGACAAGAATCCACGTTGCTTGAGGTCCAGTGTAAAGTTTCCACAGTCAGTGATGGTTTGGGGTGCCATGTCATCTGCTGGTGTTGGTCCACTGTGTTTTCTGAGGTCCAAGGTCAACACAGCCATATACCAGGAAGTTTTAGAGCACTTCATGCTTCCTGCTGCTGACCAACTTTATAGAGATGCAGATTTCATTTTCCAACAGGACTTGGTACCTGCACACAGTGCCAAAGCAACCAGTACCTGGTTTAAGGACCATGGTATCCCTGTTCTTAATTGGCCAGCAAACTCGCCTGACCTTAACCCCATAGAAAATCTATGGGCTATTGTGAAGAGGAAGACCCAACAATGCAGAAGAGCTGAAGGCCACTATCAGAGCGACCTGGGCTCTCATAACACCTGAGCAGTGCCACAGACTGATCGACTCCATGCCACGCCGCATTGCTGTTGCAAGTATTGAATGCTGTACATGTTCATACTTTTCATGTTCATACTTTTCAGTTGGCCAAGATTTCTAAAAATCCTTTCTTTGTATTGGTCTTAAGTAATATTCTAATTTTCTGAGATACTGAATTTGGGATTTTCCTTAGTTGTCAGTTATAATCATCAAAATTAAAAGAAAGAAACATTTGAAATATATCAGTCTGTGTGTAATGAATGAATATAATATACAAGTTTCACTTTTTGAATGGAATTAGTGAAATAAATCAACTTTTTGATGATATTCTAATTATATGACCAGCACCTGTATATGTATGCTGTGATAGACGTCGTATTCCTATAGGTAGACGTGATCAGCTAACAGACAGCTGATGTGAGTTTGACTAACGTGACCTGCCAGATCTGACTGCATATGCTTGATATTTGTCATATCACCTTTCAAACATCAATTGCAATATATGAAAAGGTAATATATAATTTTTAAGCTAAGCCGTGCAGCCCTAAAAATAATTATAAAATCGAAAACAATCAACACTTACTAAAAACGATTAGATATTGTATGTTTACTTGCATGTCATGTAACCATTAACTAACATCAGAGAATCGTGATCATTTGATTGTGTCCCTAAATTATTTAAATATTAACTTAATATCTCAGGGGGTACTTTAAGTAAGTATTTTATGTCTAATGGGTTTGGGAGACAAAAAACAAACAACAACTTTGGGAACCCCTGACTTGACCTAGTCACAGTGCATTTTGGGATTGTAGTGACATGCAGTGCACTAACAAGGTACACCTTTGAAACATTTCAGGCAATCAAATGTATATTGTGTGTGTATATGCATAAGTAAAAAAAAAAAGTATTTAATAAGTTAGTTTGCATCTTCAATGTCCCAATTTTTGTTAGCCATTCTCTAAAGGCTTTGAAGGGTCTTGGCCACACGCCACTCTTCTCCACGTAGAATGCATGCAATGCTGCTTTATAATTTGCCCTATTGGAACAGACTTTGTGTCAGTACCATACAATGCCTTAAAATACTGTCTAGGTAGGCATTGGAACAGAGCTATTATTTCTCTATTGCCCATAAACTGTTCAGTGCAGTGTCAGCTGAAGGTAACCAACTTTATCTTATGCTGTTTTCTGCTTATTTGTGTCTTGGTGCATTTTGCGCTGTTTTGTCGCATCAACTTGGAATCTTCCGGCATTCGGGTTTCCTGAGAGTGCTTTTGTCCCTGCTCCTCAATATCTGTATAATGGCTAAGGACACAGACACACTAATTGAGGTCACAAGGTCTCTCCAGCGGTGATTTTCTAATCTCCATAGCCTTCAATCTCGCTCTTTATAACATGCTGAAATGGAGACGTCCTCCAGGGTTAACCTTTGAAATGAAATGGCCCATAATTCTATTGATATGTGTCAGTGCCTGTCATTAGGAGGTGGGGCTTATATGTGTGTGTGTCTCTGAATGTGTGGCCATCTTCTCACCTGTCCCTTGAAGCTGCAGGTCCCAGAAGAGCTGCCTTCATTAACTTAAACCATTGCCCTTCCAACCAACATCACATGCTCTTTTTTTACCATTTGGGTGTCAATGGAGCTGTCAATCATGGTTTTCCCAGGCCATAAAAAATATCTATCATATTTCAGAGGATGAATCTCAATTCCAGGGCCAAAAGCTCAATGTGATGCTGCTCTGATGGAGATTTGATGATACAACACAACCCCCAATCTTTCCTCTTCAGCCTCATTTACACATCTAATCTCAGAATCTATTGAATGCAAATAGATATGCCCTGACTGACAGACATGCAGATTTATGGGGATTGGCGATTGAATGCTTATATTCTTGAAATGATATGTTCATAAGTAGAATTTAGAGAATTCTTGGTAGTCATTCATCATGATTTGCATGAATTAGAATTTATAGTTCATTTAGTCAAGATAATTTTATTGCCAGTGCAAAATTTCTCATTTATTGTGATTCATGTAGACATTCATACTAGTATTAAAAGTGCAAACAACACTGTGCTTAGTGACTTTGTGGTGTTTTTATGGTCTTGTATTTGAAAACTTGAACTCTGAATGACTTTTGAAAGTAGGTACAATGTGTGATTTTAGGGCTTCAGAAATGTATACACAAAGTGATGAAAAGGGGCCTTTAGACTTTTACTTTGTCCAGACAGGAACAATAAATCCTCAATACAAATGATAAAGGCTGAAAATGTCTGATCTGACAGCCGGCCCTAGTGGTCAGCTTGAGCTGCATGGTTAGCTTGTGTTGAGTACTGCCTGAGGCATTAGAGGCCCCTGACAGTCTGAGGCCTCAGGGCACGGGCCCTATGGCCCAGTTCATAATCAAGCCTCCCGACAGTCATTTGTTTACATTTGTGTCCTCCTTAAAGAGATAGTTCACTCAAACAAATAAAATGATATTGCTTACTCGCCCTCATTTAATTAAAAAAAAAGTGACTTTCTTTCTTTTCCACTTTTTTTTTCTGTCCCCAAAGTGAAAATCAATGGGATCCAGTGGAAATCAATGGGCTCCAATGCTGTTTGGTTCCTAAAACTCTTTCTTCTGTGAAACACCAAATAAAATATTCTGAAGAAAGTCATACAGGTTTGGATCAACATGAGTAAATGATGACAGAATATTTAGGTGAATATAAATATTTCCTTAAATCTTGCCTTTAAATGCATTATGACACAATCGATTTCAAAACATTTCTGTCATTCAGTATACTTGTTCCAAACCTGTATGACTTTCTTCTGTGGAACACAAATATATATTTTGGAACTGTTAACTAGGTTTACCAATTTAATGTCAATTTCAATTTCTGTCAATTGAACGTGTGTTTGCTGAATAAAATTGTTCATTAAAAAACAAAACCTTAACTAACTATTTTACCTACTAACATGAAGTCTTCCCATACTGCTGCCATTAGTTTAGATAAGCTGAATTCAGGTTGTGGAGAGAGCCACCTTGAGAGATTACCTCAGAGACGTTTCTTATGTAAGACGTGACAAGGGTCTCCTCACTAGCCTTATGTAGGACCCAATAGAGACCGTTTAATTGACATAAACTTTTCATGGCTGCAGGATGCCAATTGAAGCCTGGCTCTCCTACCAGCAGAGTGCTGTTCTGAGACGAAGGAAGCAGCTGAGTATGAAAAGGCCACCCTTGAGCATAAATGATAATGGAATTGATTTTTTTCTCCAGCAGCCTCATGTTTTTGTAGAGCAGGAAGTGGAATGTGTGCTGTGCATCGGTACAAATGCACAGGCATGGTAGTAAATGGATATGCATGAATACTCAATGCTACGCAATTAGAGCTCTAGTTTCTTGATTTCCCCATTGTGCAATTTTTAAGAGCAACATAGGAGCCATAAGGTGTCTGAAGCAGTTTACTTCCATTACAGGTTTTAGACCAATGGGAATTTGGGGAACCAAAACAACTTTCCCATGTAATTGCTAATATCTAGCTTTCAGGTTTTATCATGTTATGCGAAATGTCGCAATTTTTGTGAGTGATTAAAAGTAATACAGTTTGGTTTGCAATGGAAGGGTTTTGAGACTGATTCAACTCTGTTCCAGCTTGGACCTAATTATGCCACCCCATCCCCTTCCCCCCTTTAGGGGTTGCAAATTAGGCTTAAAATCTTCATGTGTGTGGTCAGCTTAAGATAAATCACCTAGCTCTTGAATGGGTGCCATCTTAATATTCATATCTAATATGTTTTCTAAACTAGCAATCAGTGGCAGTGAGTTTTCATTGTGGACAGGATGTTTTGATTGCATTTTTTAAAAAGGTCTCATACTGTTTCAAATTCCATACTGTTCGATTCCAAAAAAGTTGTGACACTGTACAAATTGTGAATAAAAACAGAATGCAATGATGTGGAAGTTTCAAATTTCAATATTTTATTCAGAATACAACATAGATGACATATCAAATGTTTAAACTGAGAAAATGTTTAATTTTTAAGGGAAAATAAGTTGATTTTAAATTTCATGGCATCAACACATCTCAAAAAAGTTGGGACAAGGCCATGTTTCCCACTGTGTGGCATCCCCTCTTCTTTTTATAACAGTCTGCAAACGTCTGGGGACTGAGGAGACAAGTTGCTCAAGTTTAGGAATAGGAATGTTGTCCCATTCTTGTCTAATACAGGCTTCTAGTTGCTCAACTGTCTTAGGTCTTCTTTGTCGCATCTTCCTCTTTATGATGCGCCAAATGTTTTCTATGGGTGAAAGATCTGGACTGCAGGCTGGCCATTTCAGTACCCGGATCCTTCTTCCTGAGCCCATTGCCCAATGTGATTTCCATTACAGTAGCATTCCTGTATGTGATGCAGTGCCGTCTAAGGGCCGAAGATCACGGGCATCCAGTATGGTTTTCCGGCCTTGACCCTCACGCACAGAGATTGTTCCAGATTCTCTGAATCTTTGGATGATATTATGCACTGTAGATGATGATAACTTGCAACTTTGCAATTTTTCTTGGAGAAACTCCTTTCTGATATTGCTCCAGTATTTTTGGCCGCAGCATTGGGGGAATTGGTGATCCTCTGCCCATCTTGACTTCTGAGAGACACTGCCACTCTGAGAGGCTCTTTTTATACCCAATCATGTTGCCAATTGACCTAATAAGTTGCAAATTGGTCCTCCAGCTGTTCCTTATATGTACATTTAACTTTTCCGGCCTCTTATTGCTACCTGTCCCAACTTTTTTGGAATGTGTAGCTCTCATGAAATCCAAAATGAGCCAATATTTGGCATGATGTCAAAATGTCTCACTTTCAACATTTGATATGTTATCTATATTCTATTGTGAATAAAATATAAGTTTATTTGTCAATTATTGCATTCCTTTTTTATTCACAATTTGTGCAGTGTCCAAACTTTTTTGGAATCGGGTTTGTATTTAATAGAGATGAAGGAATGAAAATGAGGCTGTGGGGGATGGAAATACAGCGTGTTCAATGAATTTATTCTGTACGCACACTTCTGAATGTCTGTGTTGCATTTTTTTTTTTAAAGTGGTGTTCTGGTAATTCGGGTAGCCTTATGGTAACATTTTAGATCTAGTTTCTGTCTTTCCACTGGAGCTGCTCCCATAATTTTTGTGATCTGGTCACTACTCCAATACACTCTGGAGTTCAAAAAGGTTTTTAGTCATAGTCACTATGGTTACCTACATTCTTCATTGCTATTGGTGAGAACATAAAGTAAATCAAGAAATGTGGCACATTACAACTGCAAATAGTATTTCCCTTAATTTATTAAGACATTCACACAATGGCAACATTTTGAGTCAGCCAGCTCTTCATCAGACTGCTCAATTGTTCTTGATTTACTTTGTTTTTATGAGCACCTACAGTGATGTTTTTGTTTTGTACTTGTGAACTTTTACTGATGAGGATAGAAAATATAGATGTTGGCGCTGCTGTAAGCTGTTGTACAAAGATGATGATGATTTAGGAGTCATTCTGCAAGTATAAGCAAGTGATGACTAATAACCTACACTAGTCAATGTTGATGTTACATTAATTCATATTATCCGATTAATCCAAAAGTGCAAGTATCTTTTGCACAATCCACAAACCAACTTTTGTTAAAAGAGACTATTTGAATTCCTTTGGCATTCATAATGATCTATTTTTTTGCAGTGAGATTTACCAGTTTCATCTTTTGGAAAAGAGAATCCAATCATCATTTGAATGAGACTGAATGATTATTCTGTTCAAAGCTCTTTCATGTTTATTGTTTTCAGTTTAAACTGATTTCAGATTTTTGCATATAAATAATAGCAAATATATATATGCTTTTGAAAACCCTGGAATCACTACATAAGATATCTTGAATACAAGTGTATTTTGTCACTGCATTGGTAACTTTTCACTTTTTTAGTAGAGAAAGAAAGTCTTAATAGTTTGTACAATTGTTGCTTTTGAACTAAATCTTGTTTCAATGATATTAGATATTTTGACTGGAAAAGACAGAAAATTCTCATTAAGAATATGACTTTTTGCAGAGCACTCTTTGTAGGCTATAAGAATTGTATTTGTAAGATGTCTTGTTTGTACTGCACATGCTAAAATGTCTGTTTCCGTTTTCCTTCAACCTCAACAAACCGCCCAGCCGAAAGTTGAAACACACAACCATAAAACAATTATATGAAATCACTTTATTATCCGTGTGTGGTGATTCCATTTGGCAGGAATGTTACAGTCTAAAATCTGTCTATAACGGGCATGCAGTGAGGCCTACAGGTGGAGCGCTCGGAAAACACAGAGGACATACAGAAATATCATTTACAACCTCACCTACAGTGCACATCATATGCATGCATACAATTCTTCAACAAAGAGAGAGGGAGGAGAACCTACAGTGACTTAAAAAAATTCACCAAATAAGAAATAAGAATTTTTCCAAAATACAACCACCTAGAGACAGGAACAGATTACAGACGGAAAATCACACCAAGATAATTTATCGTTTTTAACACAGAGGAAACCACATAGGACAGTGCAGTAGAACAGTAGACACGTACATTCAGATAACAACAATGGAATATTTCATAACGTTACTGTGTTAGGCAGTATCTTCATTAGCATCTGAGAGACACGGAATGACTTTGAGTGAATGCATGTCAAATGCTGAGTTACATTTAGAGAATCATGATGATTATGCAATATTTTACTTATACAGTACTCAGGTAAACATACAAAATATGTTCAGGGAATAGAACGTTTTGTTTATGATTGAACTTCAAATTGAATTGTGTGATAATTGTTTGTTCTTTGTTTTAGGAATCTGTTTAAGACAATCACAAAAGCCAAAGAACTGACATGGTAGTCGCATATTACACCACTTTAGACAATGATGAATAAGAACAACATTAAAATTAAGGGAAAAAATGTTAAAATAATAACAGTGGACAATCTCACAAACAGGAACACTCTTTGGTTTAATAAAATAGGTGATGATATAGAATGAGTGATGGGTTTCGGGCAGTATTTATTTATTAGTGCAGGAAATTCTCCATGTCACACACTAATAGCGGCAGAATCGAGGGCAGTTGATAGTCATGTAGAAAAATCATGTTTGTGCTCCAAAAATGGGCTCTGTCGATTGTAAAGTACACTCTGGGTGGTGGAAATGTGTCAATTGCACGGAAGGTCGCATATATTTCGCTAGCTATGCTAATGCTATCCTAATGTTTCTAGCTGAATTTCACCTCTCCGAAAGTGGTAGGCCTACAGCTGACATTGTCACTTCTTGTGAGTAAAGGCCTTAAACACAAGTGGCAGTAAAATCTGACAACATTCAGAATGATTGGCCACTAATATTACATTTAGCATCTTAGCAACTGGCTAGTTTGTTTAGCTGTTAAAGGACACCATTCTAGTCTGCAAGCACATTCATATCATAAACATTAATATAAATTTCTTGTGGTAGGCTACATGGCAAGAAGGCTATGACATCAATGTGTCCATGTGCTATAATACGACACTATTTTACTCTCAAAGCCACAGCTTATTGTATGCTTTATAGAGACTTTTTTTTCATTCACAGGCCAGCATGGATTGGGTGGAATGTCTGGAATACTCGGAATGTTAAAAACAACGGAATGGCAGCTTGATTCATAGTTGTATTTTTCTGAATCTTGAATGTTGTTAAAATTTAAACACACACATCTGCAACTAACAGGTTTTCCTCAACGCATTGTTATTTACAGTAATTGCAGACATAATCTAATGAGAAAACAAGCACACGCTATCAAACCACGGCAAAGTAGCTTATCTTTTTATTTTCTTAGTAAAAAAAGAGAGGATGGATAATACAATCTGACTGCGTCTTTCAAATCTGATTTTCTCATTATTGAGGAATTCAGCCCCGCTGTTTTCCCTCTTGTCAATGCAGTTATAACAACGAGAAATAACGTCATACATAAACTAGCAACAAGCAAGCATAAAAACACAAGTCAGATCCGTTCATAGCTCATAAAACAAGAGCCAGGCTTTGTTTAGAGTCTCTAAAAAGTAGGAATCACGCAACTTCTCCAGTTTCCTTTTACTAAGCTCGCTTGACTGATACTAGGAAGACGACACACCATTTGCACACAAACATTCTCTAGCAAATAAGCTGAATACATAACCATGAAGATTGTCTGTTATTGCTGATCTGGGATCAGAGTCCCGTATACAACCAACGGACACAGGACATCTTCATTCAGAAACAAATATTGCACCATTGTCACTGTCTGTTTACGTAATGTGTGCTCACAACCATGTTGTGAGAGCTAACGTAAATAAATGCAGACACTAAAGAACTAGATTCTACTGTACAGCAGTGAAGATGAAAATATTATATATATATATATATATATATATATATATATATATATATATATATATATATATATATATATATATATATATATATAGGTATAGGTATATAGATATATATAGATATATAGCCCTATTGATCCAATTGTAGTTGTATGTGATTCGATGTCATCCCTCACATTCTTAAGTACTGAAAAAATACTAACAAGTCAATTCAAGATAACACCTAGTGCTATGGTTTCTCTCGCTGCGACTTGCTAACATGTGATTCCATTTTAATCAATCAAACCCAGTTTACTAGATTGTGATGGGAATTTGTATGACAACATAATGAGGGACGTATAGTTTGCTTTTCTCCAACAGAAGATCTACAGAGATGTGGGCAATATGCCAGTTAACACGTTCAATTAAAAAAAAAAAAAAAAAAAAAAAAAAGTTGTTGCCTTAAACTTCAGTGTATTTCAGCTAAAAATGATAAAGAAAAATTGTTAGCATGCTAAGAGGAACAGTAAAACAGCCTGATCATGTGTGATAATGTACGTTCTCTTCCATATTACAGTTTTCAGTCATATTAATCGGATACAATGTGATCATTCATGATGGCAGGAACTGTTAAATGAACCTGTATACATAGGTATACCACATAGATTCACCAATAATATCTATAACAGAGCAACAATCAAAAATATGATATGGTTGGAGAAATCCTCCAAGATAAATTTATGGCTTTTACTCATAGTCATTGTGTATATTTATATATATATATATATATATATATATATATATATATATATATATATATATATATATATATATATATATATATATATATATATATATATATATATATATATATATATATATATATAATATCCTAAAGTCATATACATTTTTTTCCATTAGCTATTTACAAACAAAATGAAACATGGGGATTATTCTTGTTCTAAGGTCTGGAACTCAGGGGCATTAAATTTGTCTTTAAGCAGAGCGTATGCAATGTAACATTTCTAGTGCACACATTGTATTTTTCCTCATTCTTTTAATTAAAAAAAAAAAGTCACGTATCGCAGTTAAAGACAGATGTTATGGCACACGTTTTGAGTCCAGAGATCTTAGAACAAATGCGAGAGAGGGGAAGGGGAAAGAGGAGGTGGCTTTCATGACATTAATGATTCCCGTTTTATCACGATTTGTCGTGGAATGCTGTTACTTTTTATTGAACATATCTTGAAGTGGGCCTGGGAGGAACTTCATGACGGTGTCCACGATGCTTTCCTCCTCCTCTTCTTCATTGCCACAGCCGGCAGGGATTGCTTTCTTGGGACGGGTCAGACTGCCCTCTGATGCCTGCTCCATGGCTGCCTGGGCTTCTGCCTCCTTCTCTTCCTTCTTCTTTATGCCATACTGAAAAATACACAGCAGCATGTTAGGCTTTTCCACTAGAATGCCACCGGTTTCACTTTAGAATAAGTCGACAAGTAGTTGCAAAGTTACTTATAGTCAGTAGAATGTCTGTTGGAGGACTATCACAATGAAGAGTTAGCAGATATTAAGTAGACAGGCCTGGTTGAGTTACATTAGTAGTGTGTTGAAACTTGTGGTTATGGTAAGGGGCATGACATTTACGTAACACGCTCGAAGCAGCAACACACTGATCCAGCCGACCAATCAGAGCACACTGCGTTTATCGGAAGGAGGGGCTTCATAGAGACCGGAACTAAACAGAGCGTTAGTGACAGACTGGAAATAGAGGTGCTGCAACCATTTAAAATATGTGGAAAAATAAGCTGTTTTTTGAACATTCAAGACACCGAAAATAAAATCAAGACTTGTAAAAATGGCATTATAGGTCTTCTTTAACTTTGCATTTTAGTTTGGTATTAGCTATTGCTAAAGCTAAAATTAGAGGTTAAAGGTACAGTATGCAAGTTTCGCCACTAGAGGTTGCGTATTCAAAGCAATAACAAAGGCGCAGCTTGATGTTGACATAATTGAGCGTTGAATCATGGGATTTGTTGTCTTCAGTTCCACAGTCGATTGTAAGCAATCCAACAGGACTCAGGTAGACATCTTGTTCATGGAACTAATGTATTAAAGTTTTATTAACGTTACTGTGGTATGAAGCAGGGCGGGGCCGAGAGCCTGGGACATTTTACGTTGCTGTTTTTAGTATGCTTATATGCCGCAGTCGGCTGCTGCAGCTCCTTAAATTTAGTTGTTTAATTTTTACAATTAAAGTTATGTGTAACGTCTGCCTCCATCTTCCCTGAACTTGAACTTTGTTACAGTTACATTTGATCACTTAAATTCACATAATTTTATTTAATTCTAATGAAATAGCCACAAGTGCTGAATTACAAACAGGTCACTTTATTTGACACATAAAAAATTGCGGGGAAGAGCAGCACTGTTTTACTCGGTCAGAACAGTCATACTAAAATACATTTGAGTGTGTTGTAAGTTATGTTATTACGTTACTCTGTACGTTCGCTCGGTGGCTGGTATGAGACACTTTTGCACATTGCTGTAAGCTAGATCGATATTAGAATATCATGTTAATAAAAGCTTGTGTTGCTAAATGGCATGCAATTAATTTTCAATACGGTGGAGAAAATGCTGTATTACTGTTACTAAAAATAAAGCTCTTTTTGATTTTGCTATGTTAGCCACTTGACAAAAAGAAGGTCTCTGAAGCATGGTACAAACATGTTATTCGTGGTAAATCAAGAAAACAAGAGATTCAACCAATTACCATGTTTAGGAAGGGAAAGGAAAGGCAATTTGCTAGATTAATCACATGCGAGACTATTTCCTCTTGATTAGCATACAAATGTTTGAGCATTGGAGAATTCTGGCTACACCCCGTTGTAGATTGTCTCATGACATGAATGTTAGAAACATTTAAATTTGGATGGTATATGTCCATAAATCCTTGGCAGACTGCCATTTGGCATGTCAGTGTAATTATTTGGACCTGACAGTTAGCTTAGTGATTCACAGAAGCTTCATTTAGATCAGAGACACTTTCTCATTTACAAATAAATGCCCTGATTTTAAATGGTGTGCCGAATATTGGCAAGGAAATCCACTTCATTACAGAAGTACTTAGATGACAAATGGTCCATTTCGTCTTTGTTTCACCCCCAAAGGGTCTGAGGCTCGTTAATTCTTGCCCATTCAACTGTTTTATACCCTTTTGGCTACATTAGAAAGACCACAAAGAAATGAAATAATCTTTCCACTTAAATTGTGCTCATACTGTTATGTGGTTATGATATATTGTTAAAATATTTTTTGAAAGAAGTTTCTTTTTTTCACCAAGGCTGCATTTACCTAATCAAAAATACTGTAAAAACAGTAATATTGTGAAATATTGTTCTCTATTTGAATATTTTAAAATGTAATTTTAATACTGAATTTTCAGCATCATTACTCCAGTCTTCAGTGTCACATGATCCTTCAGAAATCAGTCTAATATGCTGATTTAATGATCAAGACACATTTAAAAAATAATAATAATAATAATAATAATAATTATCATTGTTGAAAACACTTATTGCTGCTTAATATTTTTGTGGAAACTGATCCTTTTTTTCAGGATTCTTTGATAAATAGAAAGTTCAAAAGCACAGCATTTGTTTAAAATAAGTCTTTTGTAACATTATAAAGTATAAATCAAATTAATTAAATTCTGAATGACCCTTTTAAATACTTTTGAATGGTAGTGCACATGTATATACTGTGTGTATATTGCTTGCTTAACTCGTACAGTCTGCAAATGATGGGTTCTGTTTGCTGTATCGCTTCAGTCACATCCTGAGGAATGATTATGTATAGTAATGGAAGGAGGGAGATTTATATGAAGGAATTATATTTAGGGCAAAGCATATACCCCCTTAGGACTCTTAGCTGCTCTGAGACATATATAATTGTGACATCTTGCCAATAAATGGATTAAACAATGGATGATTTCTCCTCTGACTACTGAGGTCATAAACTAGCTCATGCAATCAGCAGCTGACCTTACAAACAATGATTTTCTACTTTTCTTAAACCATCTATCTAGTAGGAATAATGTGGATTCCATCCCTTATGTAGACATGAAATCTCATTAATGCAGCTTTATCTGAGAATACTTAAATGGATTACTTGAAGGGAGTGCTTGGCAAACCCTAAAGTTTAGCCATCGTGGATATGACATAAGGACTTCCTTCAGTATTGCAGTCACGTTTTGTACAGAATGTGGAGATGTTGCATTAATCCTTGTGGTAAATTAGACCCATGGGTGATGGCTTAGTAGAAAAAAGGCTTTCTTTGGCCTCCCATCCTCTCTCACTATGGCTTTGCATAAACATGTATCTGTTTTACTCCAACTCGATTTGCTCGCAGGAGGAGATCATCCTCCATTTTGTGCAGCCATGCGTTCAATCTCTGAGACTCAGCAGCCCAAGGTAAATTATCATGACAAATTCTTAAATACCAAGTCTGTTAAGCAGAATAATCATTTTTAGCTCTGACTTTAGTACATCTGATGAACCAATTTTTCTTATGTCATTTAAATAATCACAGTTTTTGGCCTCTAAATTTATATTGAAGGAGAACATTTTTAAGTTATCTTCCAATACAGCTGTTGTTGTTGTAGAGTGTTTGGTGAATTAAAGGTGCTCTAAGCGATGTCACGCGTTTTTAGGCCAAAACATTTTTTGTCACATACAGCAAGCATCTCCTCTCTATCCGCTAGCTGCCTGTCCCCTGAACACACTGTAAAAAAACGCAGTCTCTGTAGTCCGCATAAGACGTTTGCTGTATGTGACAAAAAATGTTTTGGCCTAAAAAACGCGTGACATCGCTTAGAGCACCTTTAATTGCTTCTGTGTATGACAACATAATAATTACTGTGGTATTTTTAAAGGTGAGGTGTGTGTGAATGTTAGCGGCATCTAGTGGTGAGGTTGTGAATTGCGATCGCCCATGCTCACCCCTCCATTTTGAAGCACATAGAGAAGCTACGGTGGCCAGCACAGGACAAAAATGCAATCGTCGTCGAGAGCAGAGAGTGACTAGCGCTCTGTAGAGCAGTTTGTCCACTTAGGGTATCTGTAGAAACATGGTGGCGCAAAATGGCGATTTCACTGTAACGGGACCCGCGGTGTATGGAGATAGAAATGACTCATTCTAAGGTAATAAAAACATAACGGTTCATTATGAAAGGTCTTTATACACCACTGAAAACATGTTTATGTTAAATATATGCATATACATTATACAAGTAATGTGTGTGTGTATAATGTATTTATTTAATATACAGTATTATAAGTATTACAGTGTTATTATATGTTACAGTATTATATGTTATAAATTAATGTTTACATTTATATATTGCTTGTAACAATATTGCTAGTAACATTCATTGAAAATAATTAAACATGTAACAAACAGCACTTCATATACATTTAAATAATGTAACAAACGAAAGCCAATAAATCAGAGTTTCAGTACAGTAAATGAATGCACATTGCATTCATATTTGCATTGCATAACATATTAATGTCCACTGTACATAATGTAATGAAGCTGTTAAATACCACTGTCTTTTATTAGAACAACATTTTCATTTTAATAATCCCCGGGTCTTTCCTTCCATGACACTTTTTCTTTTTTTTTCTTCATTTTATCGCACAGCAAAGCAGCCATATGGTAACATGTGCAAAGGGACTCAAGCATAGTCAATCTCCACAGCCTCCACAGTAATGGAATGCTTGCCAGAGCTAGACTGTTATTTTTCCAGTCCCTCTGGTTCACACCCTCTGGTGTACCCTCAGGGCCCGTCCATTCCCATGCACAACGTACCACTCAACTTCATTCAGCCTCCCCAGGAGTGAAACAAACAAAGAAAAAAACCATAAATACCTTTTACTTGATTTATTTATGTGGTCTATATAATTCACTATGAACCACTACTTTGCAACATATAGTATTATTATATTATTTTCTAAATACAAGGTTCAGTGGTTCTCACAAATAAAACCTGATCATACATATAAACTTTTTGAACCCTAGGGTTCTTGACTTGACTTGACATTTTCTTGAGAAATGTCTTAAATCACTGCAATAATTTCAGGTTTAATGGTTTAATTATTTTTAAAAATTCTAGTGATAAAACAAATTAATTAAAACTGGAAACACAATGAAATACAATGTACATATTTATTTTTTTTTTTTGCATTTTACCACAGCTTGAGAATCACTGTCCTTTGCCAATGTCATTTTAGTATCATTGATATACTTTTATAGTTTTTGTTAGATGTTTATTATATATATATATAATTATAATAATTTTTTCTGTTTTTACTTTAATATTAGTTAAAGTTTTTGTCATTTTATTAGTTTTATTTTAATATGTCTATATAGTATTTAATTAATAAGTTTAAATGATAAATGTAGCCGTGGCAACTAACTGAAATAAAATAAGTTTAAGTTTTCTTATATTTTATTTTATTTCAAGTGACACTTTTTTTTATGTTTTTGCGCTCATGTCATAACTCAATTCAGTATATGCGTGCATTCTCAGAGACCGTTTCTCAGCGCATAGAGTGCGAAAAGTGTTTTTTGCCGCAGAATCGGGCTCAAATACACATGCCGGTGTGTCATAGTGACCATGCAATTACAAGTATGGCATTTTAATGTTGAGAAAGAAAACGCACAAATGCAGTGGATCTTAAAGTGACAGTATCCACATTTACCTGCTGTCATTACTAATGTTTATCAAACAACAAAAGAGAAAATCTCTCACTGCTCACTGCGTTTCAGTAAGTTGTAATGTATCCTCAACAAACTTTCAGATGTTGATTCATGTTTATTCTTTGACTAGGAAAAGATGATCGCAATCGCATTCACTCGTGCCACGCTGCCGCCTGAACTGTCGCGCCTATACAGTGATCTGTGTCACATCACATTAAAGAGCGTCAAACGGCATTTATCGTTTGAATTTCATGATAAAATGGACAGGATACTTAATATGTTTGTGTGGGAACTCGGATTGAAGTATGTTCTGCGTGTAAAACAAGCCTACTGTTAACTGTTAAAGATTGCATTCGGTACCATTCGGTACACACGTGCACCATACCGGACGTCCTGTACTGAAACGGTTCAGTATAAATACGTGTACCGTTACACCCCTAATCGTGATGCATATTGTTATCATGAAATAAAATGACTCATATCGTGATATAAGATTTTGCTCATATCTCCCACCCCTGATCTCATGGTACATTTACCTTGTCCCTGATGCCCTGTCGAATCGATTCCCTCTCCGCTTCCATTTTTGCATACTTTGCCTTCCTTTCCTCCTCCTGTTGCCTGAGGGCTTCCTGTCTTTCTTCCTCCTTTCTTTCAGCATCAGGGTCCTTCTCCTCCTCACCCCCCAGCATTTTCCCCATGTCTTTGGTTGCCCCTTTGAGAGAAAGAAGGAGAGAATTAGGAACAGGCAATCACTCAACAGTCCATGGACTACATAAGAGGGACTTCCAAAGACATTTAGAGGATAACCTCTAACACAAGGTGAACTGAAAAACTGATCATTTAGTTCTCACTGTCATCCAGCTTCTTTTATAAATACTCTCAATGGCGACTGCTCTCTTTGTCGACAGGAGATTCAAGTAGGACAGTCCCCAAGAAAAGCACAATGGGTCAGATTGTTATAACAAAAGGGATCCATTAGGGCCATAAGAATACAGGATTGTGACAAAGCAGATAATAAGTTCTGATTGTATCCGCAGCTCACATTCATCTGTCATCACGTGGCTTGTTAGCACTCCGCAGTGTGACTATCTTGAGATGTATCTCTCCACTGGTCAGACCGTATTAATGCAACACATTGTCTGTTAATGAGGGAGTAATTAGCATTTAGTAAAAGACAAGTCCTTAAAATCAACCCTAAACCTTTGTGAGCAGGCAGATGATGTCATGCCTTTTAGTATTAGGGAACATTACTTTCAAAATGTTTTTTTCTTGTAACTCTTGTTTCTAATTATATATATTTTTTTTTAAGTCTATTGCAATCACCAATATCTTGTTGTGGTCAGTAATGCTGAGCTCAAATAATAGCACACATTCAAAATCATATTTCTGTCCCTCTGCCACCTTTGCGTCTGAGTTAGGCTGACATAGCAGAATAGAAGTTATCCAAGTTCATGCAATATGTATTCATGTCACGTCAGTTTATGCTGGGAGACAGAACGGCATGTAAATGCATGAAGGGTTCTGTTTTCAGTCCAGGAGTTTTGTTCTCCCTGGATCAGCAATTGAGGGCGGCACATTGCCATTGCCCACCAGTCCATGAGGTCTGCGTTCAACCTGCGTGACACATGGTCTCGCATTTACTGCTCTCTAGAAATTGATTTTAATGAGGGCTGGGTCTCTCTGACAGCAGAGACGTGTAAAGACTTCAGCTTTCAGATCTGACAATTCGCTTCTCTTTCATCAGCATGGGCTGCTCGTACACACCATATCTACATGAAGGTTGAGAGGACCAGGCTTGTCTTTACTCTGGAGGGCTGATGAGCATATAGCCATCTGCTTTTTATCTGGCATTTATGAGAGACCCAGTTTTAGAGTTAGTGCCTGTAGTCTATATATGTAGAAAAAGCTGATGATGACTAGATCGGAAGTTACATCTACTAAAACAAGAGTTTTACTGTACTAATTTAAAGTTAACATAATATCAAAATTGAGCTTGCACGTTCCTGGTCATAATTTTGAAGGGAAAAAAGCTTTTTCTTCGTGTTGTTATCTAGACCACAGGCTACCAGCAAATGCTAACCATTATTAGACAGGTCTAAATGAAACAATTATCCACACTCATATTACACTGGATCCAGCCATTCAGCTTTAGCACAATCAATAGCTTAGAAAGAGTCAGAACTGTACAACTTTATGAGCTTCAACAAAGAATGCCCACAAGCACTGCAGGCTTACTAAATCTTAAAGTGACTTCTGGGAAGAAAATGGGAAAATGAAAGGAAACATTGGTCTTCATCTTTAAAATTTTAGAACAGTTGATTAGGGGGTTTAATTTTTAGGTAGGATTAACCTATGAAAACTGACTCAACTGAACTGAAACTACACACTAGGGGCATCCATGGAAAGGATTAGCTGACATAACTGAAAACTTGCTGAAACCGAGAGATTCTGTAGAGAGCTGTCATCCTGAATTACCAGTTGAGTGCAGGGTATATATCCCTGTACTGAACAGCTTTAGCAAACTCAAGGTTTGAAATGAGAATAGCTGGTGTGTATTCTTGGAGAATATGTTTTGCTGCAGTAGGTGAATGTCTTGAAGGTACAAATAGTGCTTCACTGCAAAGTATATTTTGCTTTAAAATCACTCTTTAAAATTGCTCAACATGGGCTGTATTTCAATGTAGAAGAGAATAAAGTAATGCCTGATATTTGAGGTTTGAATTTTGCATGGCACTCCCTTAAGTAGGCCTAGCCATTTGTATAAATTCTGTGGTTATTTTCTAAATATTTATTTAAAGTGCCCCTATTATGTTATTTTAAAGGCTCCTAATTTTCCTACAACAGGTTTACATGCATCAAAGGTCTAAAAACTGTTTAATTTTCTCATAATATACATTGCACATCACCATGTTTTTTCAGTTATTCTCAAACAACTCGATGGATGAATCAGTCTCTTTAAATCCCTCCTTTCCGCAAAGTACTCTACTGTGATTGGCCAGATGACCCAGTCTGTTGTGATTGGTATACCGCATACAGCGTGTGTTGGAAGCTAAACGTCCAACTGAACTTCAGCTCTGTCCGGAGGCTTCCGAAAGCTCAGCGATTATACACACTGTAAAGACAGTAACGTCGACGTTGATTTTATCATATCAATCTGAGCGCCAGTCCAATGATGAAACATTGGAAGAACTAGTTATTCAACCTGAACCTCCATTGAAAGGACAACTTGAGCAGGATGTTTCTCAGTGATACACTACTCATTTTGAGGTACATTATGAGATGTTGCAACTTCACAACCCCCGGAATCCCGCAATTTGAGAAGCAGTCGTCAGTAAAATGACATTTGAGGGCTGGTCAAGTTGTTCGCGGGCGGACAACATACAACATAGGCGGGCATTATGCAGATGTATTTTCTAATGTAAAACCGTCACTCACTAGGATTCGAAATATAATCGACTCTTATAGGCGGTTCAGAGTCGATTCTTTCCTTTGGGAGACAATAATAACTTTATTTATCATGCACTTTCGACTTTACAACTTTGCACATTTCCATTCACAAATAGCTATATTAAACACTGCAGGAAACTGAATATTCGAAAAACCACAATGGGGCACTTTAAGGAATTTTGCATTTAAGTCAGCATGAGGCGGTATGTGCAACCCATTTTACTTCTAAAACATGACATACTTCTGAGTGCAAGAGGATATTCAACAAGTAAAAACTCTCACACCAAGGATGATAACTATAGCTATAAAGTTTTCTATGTTTTATTTTATATTATATATTTATTTTATATATTAGTATTAAATAATCATTCTCATTCTGTGACAGTGGGGATGCCCACACCACAACGATAATAATAAGGACACAGAGGAACGATATTGTTGGATTCTCTTTCAGAATTTTTTTTCCAGCTGATAAATGATAAAAAACATTGACAGCCTACCAGAATACAACAGACTTTAATTTAAGAGATTGAGCATTTAAAGTAGTAGACAACAAAACTACAGAATTGACTTATAATAAACAGACACTAATAATAATTATGGTTATAGTTATTGTTCTTGGTGTGAATGTGCCTTAAGACTTGATTAACTTGATTCTATTCTTTGGGAATTCATTTTAGACTATATTGAATCTGAAGAAAAACAAAAACCTTTTAATGAAGTCAAAACGGATAATAACCTTGGTTTGGAAAATCTTGTTTCAAACATACACCAACTCAACTTCCAGTCCAATTAATATTAACCCTTTATTTTCACATTTTTTGAAGATCACAGGCGCAAGTCGTCACTCTGTTCTCCCGTTTGAACTCTAGTGTTATTCATTGTCTGTTTTTAATTAGAGCTGTTTTCAGCGGCTTGGCACTGACTCTTGTCTCAGCTCCTCTGCATCACGCTCTGTTAATCTGCGCTCCTGAGGCTAATTAGCTCATCTGATCGTGACAAAGTCGCCGCGTGACACACAAACTCCTTACGACGTCTCTGTGCAGCATAGCGATATCTACAGCTCAGCCAGCTTGTGCAAGAGTCCCTAAAGTAGATCTCCTCACAACAAGCAGCTAACCATGCTAAAGCTAACGCTTTTCAAGGGTTTCCTCGTCGTGTGTCATTGTACGCCTGTCTGCCTGTCCGCCGGGAAGCCCTGTGCGATTTGAAAGACTGCAAAGTGATGCTTGAATTTTGAAAATGGTACAGTCACATGGGCTGGAAATGGATTGTGTTTTATAAAAATAGTGTGTATGCTTAAGTATGTGTCTGTTGTAGCGGAAAAAGTGATGGAGATGGCGTACTTGACAGGTGGCGTATCCTCGTTCCTTTGTGTGGCTGTCAGTGTGTGTCTATGTGTCCTTACTGTGAGAGGAAGTGTGGGTAGATGAGAACAAAATGTGCCACTCTTTATCCGAGTGCCTGTGCAGAAAAGGAAAACATGCCCGTAGGGCCGTGCGGTATGTATCGTGTGATAGTTGAAATGTGCCAGCTGGTGGAGATTTTGCTAAACCATCCATTTATATGTATTGCTGGGCATAAGTTGACTGGTTAGCTTCAGTACTTAGATTCCCATTAGATGCCATAGTTGCAGTAAAAAGCATGTTTGTTCTTTGATGGCCAGTATATGTTTATTTTGTCAGATTTAGCTCACTTCAGGGAATAGTTCGGTCTTTAGAATATTGCTAGTGTTATATAAAATGTGAGTTTATTTCTTATGAATAATCTAATCTTTTGGTTTGCGTCCTTAACGGAGAAAAGTTTACATTTTATGTGTTAAAGCATTTATTTCAGTGAATTACTTCCAATATATTGTGATTTATACTCTTATTGTGCACAAATTATGCATCTCAACTATTCTTTTCAAGGTTATTTTTCTCTCTGTGAATATGTGTGAGTGTGTGTCTGTGCCTGTGTGTGTGAAGGTCATCTACACACTTAAGGACTGTGAGAGGGGTGATCAAGTCCCCCGTGGAGCCCAAGCACATGGAGAGAGTGCAAACTCAAGGACTCTGTGTTCCCTTCTTGCTCCATCTGTCTTAATCTCGCACCTGCTAAACAGCGAGAGCCCAGTGGCACACCTTCCCCCCCTGCGAGGACATTAATGTCCACCGACAGATCAGATACCACACAGGACACCCACAAACACAGGCTCTTCCACAGTGCCAGGCAGCAGAGAGGGCACGACCTCTGCCCTATTCTCCATATGTTAGTGGTAATCACGTGCCTCGTGTAATGTACACAATCCATCACAATTAAAAGATGATTTATGGTGTTAAAGATGATTTAACTCCAAAATAATGATGTGTTAATGTTATAACTTCAAACCAATTTTAAAAAGTTGAATGAAAGTAGCATGAAAATTGCTTGTTAGATCAATATTTTTTATGTAGTTTTATTTTATCTTATTACATTTATTTAGGTTTGATGACTATGCTTTGTCCTCGTTGGTTTGTATTTTATATGATCACAGCAATGACAACCACCTAAATATATGGACATAATGATTTTTATACTGTACAAACTGTATATTCTATCCCCTTACACTAACCTTTTTAGACACATTTTTACATTTTCAAAAAACATCACTTGTTTTCTACACACACAATTCCCAGTATTGAGGAAACCACAAAGAGAAGAGAAGTATGATATATGTGTCTTTCAGGAGAGGTCATGATAACTAAGAACTGTGCAAAAGCCTTGAGCCAAAATGGAAGGATTTGGCCAGTATTCCATGCTCTAATGAGAGGTGGATTTTTTTTTTCTTAGGGACTGGGTTACAGGAAGTGGGTATATCTCCTAAATCTCCCAAGAATAGATAGGAGAAGGTGGCAGGAGTGCTATCACAAAAGCCTTTTATCAACCATTCTCTGCCATTATCTTCCCTAACCAGCGTGCGAAGAGCCAGGAAATGGGACTGATTGTGTAGGGCTGGACAGATCCATCACCGTCTGGGACATTTTACTGGCCACCATCTATACTAGAGTTTTTATTTTTTTGGTAATAATTTGACTCAAAAGAAAACAAAAGAAGAATGACCTATATAGCTTCATTATATGTCAATAGAGTGGTGCAGGTATGACGTCAGAACCCGGATGTCTAATTCGCCGCTGGTTCCTTTGAGATTTTCCTATGGGGTTTTATAATGGGGGTTTTTGATTTATGAGTAAAATAAAGCCTGTGGTAAACATAACTTGATGATACTTTGGTGTTTTGTTCTAAAACGTACACTTCACACACTCACACCCCAAACTGACTAGTCTAGTTACTTATCAAAAACGTACGTTTTCAAAAATGAACATAACTGCTTCAAAATTTGCATTTGCACTATGGGTGTGTATAATTTAAGTTGTAGAACAAAATGTCTAAGTATCTTCAAGTTATGATTACCACAGGCTTTATTTTACACATCAATCGGGGAAAAAAAATCCATTATCAATTCCAATTGGAAAATCTCTAACGATTATCAGTGACGAATTAGACTTCTGGGTTCTGACGTCATACTTGCACTCTTCTATTGATCCTATTTAATAGCTGCAGTGTCTATCTATATCTGTCTGTCTGTCTGTCTGTCTGTCTGTCTGTCTGTCTATCTATCTATCTATCTGTCTGTCTGTCTGTCTGTCATTTGAATTTTCTTGGAGAATTACTGTCATTCTTGCATTCTAAACCATGTTTGTAGCGTCTGTTCTCTCATGCAGATCCTCCACCTCTCTAGTCGTGCGTGCTGGAAGTACCGCAGTCCTGGGCAGCTCAGAATGCTGATCTTGGTGGGCTGCCAGAAATCATATACGGCTGCAGCCGCCACTCTCACACGCTATTGCTTTCATCTTGCTGGGTACAGAGAAATAGCAGGAAGACCGCCTCGTCCCTCAGTACTGAGAAAAAGACAGAACCCACTGCACAGCATCTTAACCTGGGGTGAAAGGATTATTCGAATGAAATTCAAAGTGCTGCCATCGTTACCCACTGATTGCCCTTCACCGCAGATGCTTGTGTCATGCGTAAAGGCGAAGGGAAATGAAAGGGAAGGAAGTGGAGAGAGAGGATTGCTTTTGGGGACTGGCATCTATGGGATGTTTAATCTTCAGCTGAAGGATTCAAGGACACTACTTTGTCTTAGTAATGGAAGTCTGATCAGAGGAGCTTATGTTCTTGTAACTTTGAAGATTCTTTGGAGGGTCGAGCTTGTGTAATAGAAATCTAGTGTGGTAACCTTGCATACCAATTACCAAGAAGCTCAATGACACTTCCTGCCTAATGTCCTCTCTGCTCTGGTGTCTTAAGGCATCTGGGAATAGTTTAAAGCTGATTATTTTTAGATTCAAAGGGTTAAAAATATCTGCTCAGATAAATGATGGAAGCCCTGAAAGTGTGCAGAACAAGATTAATGGGATGAAAAAAATTATAGAGTCTCAGGGTCTTGAAATTCAATATAAAAGACTCGCTTTTCTCCCTAGGAGGTGGTAAGAATAGATCCTACACATCGATGTTTGGAACTAAAGTAATTCATCACCTAAAAGCATCTCGGCCAACTTTGCAAATGCCAGAGATACATTTATTAGATGGCAACCACATTCTTATTTATGTTGCCTTGGATACGCCAAATGCATGTGAAGCTGTTTAATTATGGTGTTTTCTTTCATGTTTCTGTCATTTGTGACCCTGAGCATTTAAATGAGATTTCTTTTCATGAAATTTTTACACACACGGGCAAGCTGAGCTTTTGTATTAAAATCTACTGTATAATGCAGTCAAACAGAGCTCTGCTTTAAGGGTTTAACTGAAGAAACAGAAAAAGCAGCTAATCCAAAACCATAAATTAGGCTTCCTATTCAATAAAAACCAAATAATATACGTCTGCTGTGGTTTATATATTACTCTGGTTTACATTTGAAATTCAGTATTGCTAATAATGGTTCCTGGTACTGTAGATTTATAGGTCATGCACTTTCTTTAAAAAAAAAAAAAAAAAAAAAAGGAAAAAAGTCATCACTCGGTGCCCTAGGGGAAAAAAAGTGCTGCTTTTAGATGTAACGTGATAGTCTAACTGTGTAGTTTTTGCTTTGCTTTGATATATATATATATATATATATATATATATATATATATATATATATATATATATATATATATATATATATATATATATATATATATATATATATATATATATATATATATATATACCTGAATGTATAATTGACTTAAGAAGGGTAAGACATACTTTTTGTGATTTTCCTCATTTTATAATGAAAATGCACAAATGTAAATGTTACACTTGTTATAGTTAAGTGTAGCTATAAATACCTCCGAACAGATGTCACGTTTCATAAATGAGCGTTAGCACTGAATGTTGAGTGCATTTTATATGAAATTAAAGTGAGTATATGATTAAAAGAGCTTTGATAATTTTGTAGTTATAGCAACATGTTTCACAGCATCTTCTGAAAGCATTCTGATGGTTCTCCACATCTGTGAACGAAACAGGAATTTGAAAAAATAAATAAAAATAAGCCAGCCTACTCAGTGTAATTAAGGTATCTAACTCTACTATAACTATTTACTCTATAATTTAAAGAAACCCATGCAAATGAACTATAATAAGATCAGGCTCATTTCATTTGCATTTCAGGTGCCGCTACACATGCCCCTAATTGTGGATTCGGCAGCCAATTAAAAACGCTTCTCTGGCAGGGTCACATAGATGAAGCTGGTTATTAACACCTACTCTAACACATTTACACATTAGCATTCAGCTAACCAGGAACTGGTTCAGACTCACTTACAAATTAAATGCTGCATGTTTGCATTGTGTGGGCTCTTAATTGTCCTTGTCTTGTGCAATTAGGACTTTTCTTAAGGCCAGCTAATTGGTATTAAGACTTTTAAGTCTGAAGTGTTTAAGTTGGTTTTTCAACTTTCTTTTCAGACTTCTTATTTCCGCTGCTGGTAAAGTGTTAATAGGATGTCTTTTCAAAGAGTGCAAAGACAAGTTTGGAAAAATTAAAACAGCTATTTGTTAGTGTTGTGTTGTGGTGTGAGTGTTCATGTGTGATTGCCTTCTAGTGTGGTGCGCTGTCACCTATAACACACTGTGAGAGTAGATTCAGATATGCAAATTACCACATACCTGTGCATTGTACTGTCTGCTTGCTCTTGACCTGATGTACACCTTTTGTATTTGAACATATACGCTGTAAAAGACAACTGCTGATATTTTAGAGTAGCTTTTAATTGGGATATTTTATATTAGAAGTGCAACAGAGGCGTCCAACAGGGTGGTGCTAAAAGCCCAGCGACAGGTTTTATGCCATGCACTGCTCAAATAAAATGCATTTCATTCTTTATTAATTTGACACACTTAAATATTAAAAACAAAACTGCATATCATAGTTTATCATATAAACATATCATATCTGGTTACACCTTATTTTGACGGTCCACTTTGCAACTGCATGTCAACTTTAACTCTCATTAGAGTATTAATCGACTGTAGACTGTTAGTAGACGATTAGGGTTCAGGTGTGGGTTAGCAGAATAAGTTGACATTTAGTTGCAAAGTTACATATAGTCTGTAGAATTGGTAGATGTTGATTGGTAATAAAATATTAGCAGATATTAAGCAGACAGTCTGTAAGCCAGAATAAGTTTACATCAAACATTTTAAGTTAAGAAATTGAAAGTTTAAGTAAGCAGAACTGGCAGATTTTTGTTTTGTATTCACACGTTTTAATTATTTTAACTTGAAATATTTGAGCTAATTCATACATTTAGCTAAAAATTATGATGTTATCTCAAATATTTTTAGTTGAGGAAACGTGGCCAGCTTTATTAGGCAAGTCAGTAAATGCTAATTTACTAATTGGTAATGCTTTGATAGCTTTAACATAAGATAACAATTGCTGAATGAGTGCAGCAATATATAACATTTAACATAAATCTGTTCTCAGTCCAAGCTCATGCTCCACTCGTCACCATGGTAACCCCAAAACCCAACATAAGAGAAACTCTTCTAAATTACCATAGCAAATCATTAAACACTACTAAATCTCCTCTTAACATTAATCTTGAACAAAAAAACATTATATTATAATTTTAGCATTTACTCCTTCTTTCGAGTGTCATGGCAAAGCATGCTGGGAAATAGAAATCCCAGCCCAGTTTTAGTTAAATTTAAATGAGTCTAAATTAAAAGAAACAAGCTTTCAAAACAATGAAACAATTCAGATTACTTAAAATGTGTCGGTTTTGTGAACTAAAAAAAAAAAAAAAAAAAAAAAAGTTCTAAGTACTCATAAAAGTTCAGTTGAGCTAATTTGTATGATTTAAGTTTACCGTACTCAAACCAAGTTAGTTGGCATGTAGTTGCAAATTACTTATAGTTAGTAGAATGTCTAAAGTGGACCATTGAAATAAAGTGTTACCAAAATGTCTTAAATGATTGAGAAATACTTTAATGGTTTATTTTTATTTATTTATTAATTTATTTTTCTAGTGATAAAGTATTCTTACAAGCTGTTTAATTCATAAAATTGAATCAGAATAATAAAAAGCGAATCAAAATGAATCAAAACTAAATGATCCTGTAAAAGGTTTTATATATGAAGCACCTAACAGAACCAGAAGCAGAGTTTTCATTATAAAGCACATTGATGTGTGATCAGCAGATTCACAGTCTGCGTGCTGCTGTAGCAGCAGTAGTGCCAGTTCTATTCTCTGCATCTGATTGGCATCTACTAAAATCATATTTTAGCATGACTGGAGGCTGTGCTGCTTTTTTCTTTGCTGAGTTCTGTCTTTTATTATTTCTGTTTTTTTTTTTTTTTTTTTTTGGAGCTCTTATGTCTACCCTGGATCATATTAGTAGCTATGGTTTCTAAATGATGAAAATTTGTACAGGGTAAATAGCTTTTTTAGGGAGTTTCACTTTTGTGTTTTGAGGAATAAAAATAAGTGCAGGGAAACAGGTGATACAGAAGAATATTTTGGCTACATTTTGTTTTAAACAATTCTAGCTCTGGGCACTGACCCATGTTTTATATTTCTTTTTACACACTTTTAAATAAAATTTGCAGCAGAATTTTTGGTAACACTTTACTTAAAGCCTTTATGGACAATCCATTATAAAGTATTTTTAATGCATCACTTATGACTTGTAATGCATTGTTTGGTCTCATGAATATTGGTAACCACTTTTATAATACATTATGATACACCTTTAGAAAGTGTAGTGCATTAAAACTAGGGATGTGACGTGAGGAATTTTTTTAACATGTGACAACACCGGTAATACTGATATCACCGACGGGACTAATTCTAAAACGAAATTAAAATGCCCGCTCGGGCATTCATAACGGTGAGGAGCAAAGCAAGTGTTTTCAATGAATTCCTATGAAAGTTGAGCTTCCATAGGAATGAACTGAAAATGTGCCAGTGGACATGCACCACGAATGACCGTGAATGAAGGACAGTGCGGCCATGCGCATTTTACTTCCGGTTTAGAATTAGCGCCGATTAGGGGGCGGGTTGCTTGAACGGTGGGGTCATTACCCTATTATTCTTAGTGAAAAAAGCAACAACTAAACAGTAAAATGACAAACTCACTTAAATGGGTTCTTTTACATTTCGTAAAGAAAGTCTCGTGATAATTAAATCTGACTCCTGCTGCTAGTTTGTGCCATGATCTCGTTCAGCTCATGCTTTATTAAGCACACACGTTCAGTTTTTATTCGTAGTGTCTGTTCTCTAACTAAATGATTTTATTACTAAAATAAAAAGAAATTAAACGACAGTGGGTGGGGGGGGGGGGTGTTGCTGCGGTGGGCAAGTGATATAACCGGTGTTGCGCCTGAACACCGGTAACACCGGCAACACTATCACAGCAAGCCTAATTAAAACCAATTTCTGTTGTAACAAGGAATCTGTGAATATTATAATGCATTTAAAATTTGGTGACAATTATTTATGAAAAGACATTACGAATACCTTTATAATACATTAGGTTTTACATAAAGTGCGATTCTTTTCTTAAGTTATCCGCAGTATTAAACCAGCACTGCTTTTCAAATGTCAGTATTAGTAAAGAGTGACTGATAGCTCATTACTAGGCCTAGTGAATGTCAAAATAGATTGAATAAGGTCAGCATTAAGGTCCACTGACTGACACAAATAAAGGTCACAGAGAAAGGTTAGACTCAATGATTTGCCATTAGGACAGAATCATTGGAGCCCTAAAGAAACCAACACCAGGGTGCTGATATTAAAGCAAGACTAGCTCTCTGTTTCTGTTCTCTGGTATGTGATTCCAGGCATTACACATACACATACAAACACTGACATAAGCATCATATCACACATACTACTCACACATATTTTATGTAAACTCTGATGTCACGACTTCCTTCCCATATAGTATTACAGAGAAATCACAAATGAGATTGATTTAATAGGAATAAATGTGATTGAGACTTGTAATGTGTTTGATTTTGTTTTCCTCCTGCCTCTTAGATGCTAAAAATCTCATATGTGTGTGAGGCCTGGCACATGAATATTAATGTTCATATAATGTTGGATGTAAGAATAAAGTTTACGATCTCAATAATGTCTCATAATGTTCTTGCATACAATATGTGGGAGGCTGGGGTGTCACTAGGCCAATTTAAGGAGTGCTTTAGCATCCCCAAATTTCCTCCCAGTCCCCCTTAAAATGTGTTGCAAATTACTTATAGTTAGTAGAATGTCTAAAGTGGACTATTGAAATAAAGTGTTAACAAAATGTCTTAAATGAGTGTGAAATACTTAAATGGTTTCTTCTTTTTTCTTTTTCTAGTGATAAAGTATTCTTAAATTTCCACCCAGCCCCACTAAAAATGTGCAATTAACTCTGTAATCTGTACACTAATTTGTGATTGCCTCAGTCCCCTCATTCATATGAGAATGACGACAGGCTTCGGCTCCTCTCAGTATTTTAGTCTGCTTTATTCAGCACGTTCTTTAATCAGCAGCAGCGTCAGAAGCAAAGGACATGGTGTGTTCATTTATTGATAGATTGTCATGACATCCACATCTGTGTAGGTCATAATATGATATGGGAGCAATACAAGACAGTTTCCCATCCACTGCAAAAAGTTTTTGCAAGGTAACCCCTCATCACACTACTGTTGTTTTCCTCCAGCCTCCAGTGTGGGAGGGGCACAGTTTAAACCTTATTAGCCTAGCTCATGCATATTAATTAGGTGACAATGTTCACCCAGTTTTCCCATAATACAAACTTACAGAACAAAAAATTCTTACTTAAACAGTTGGTACTTAAATGAAACAGGATTGAGAACTCCAGGTATGTTCATGAGCTATAAAATGAGCAAAATCTAAGCACTCAAATTCTCCTCTGCTGTTCACTGGCACTTGACTTGGCATGGTAAAGTATTAGCCTTCTAAATATGCCTTTTCTTATTCTGTGTAAACATATCAGCCTCCTCACTGTGACTCCCAGAAGTCAGCCATCGATCTCACAGCCGTTCTGATTCCCAAGATAACTAACATCATTATTCAAATTTTGGCTCGCCTGTGTCCCTATCAGCCTCTGCCAGTGTGTGACGGAATTTGTTTGCATTCAGTTAATCGTGAGATCTATGAAAATTCATTCAAGGACAATCCCATTCCCAGCATGACGCTCATGAGAACGCTAGTACGGACGGGTCAGAGCGACACTCAAAAAGCTCTCGAGTGAGTCTCATCAGAATACATTATTCAAATGCACAGTGTTGGTTAAGCAGCTTGGTATTTGCCCTCTTTCATCTTTTTCTCCCAGCAGCCTTATAAAAAAAAAAGCTATTTGGCAAGACATATTGAAGCATGCATTGAGCCAATAAGCCAAGGTCAAGGACAATTGCACTCCATGCAGGTCACGTCATCTGTCGATTCACAGGATTAGACTCACTTTATCTTGCTGACACCATTAAGGTGAAGCTGTGCTGTTTGCCCTGCTGAATTCAACAAGATAGCTGGTCACCATAGGCTTCGTAACCAGAAAGAAACATGCAGTATCACCAGTTTGACAGGTGAATTGCATTGCTTTGTTGGTAAATCAGCTAGTCCAGCACCAGAACTATATATATATATATATATATATATATATATATATATATATATATATATATATATATATATATATATATATATATATATATATATACACACACACTCACCTAAAGGATTATTAGGAACACCATACTAATACTGTGTTTGACCCCTTTCGCCTTCAGAACTGCCTTAATTCTACGTGGCATTGAATCAACAAGGTGTTGAAAGCATTCTTTAGAAATGTTGGCCCATATTGATAGGATAGCATCTTGCAGTTGATGGAGATTTGTGGGATGCACATCCAGCGCACGAAGCTCCCGTTCCACCACATCCCAAAGATGCTCTATTGGGTTGAGATCTGGTGACTGTGGGGCCATTTTAGTACAGTGAACTTATTGCCATGTTCAAGAAACCAATTTCAAATTATTCGAGCTTTGTGACATGGTGCATTATCCTGCTGGAAGTAGCCATCAGAGAATGGGTACATGGTGGTCATAAAGGGATGGACATGGTCAAAAACAATGCTCAGGCAGGCCGTGGCATTTAAACAATGCCCAATTGGCACTAAGGGGCCTAAAGTGTGCCAAGAAAACATCCCCCACACCATTACACCACCACCACCAGCCTGCACAGTGGTAATAAGGCATGATGGATCCATGTTCTCATTCTGTTTACGCCAAATTCTGACTCTACCATCTGAATGTCTCAACAGAAATCGAGACTCATCAGACCAGGCAACATTTTTCCAGTCTTCAACTGTCCAATTTTGGTGAGTTCGTGCAAATTGTAGCCTCTTTTTCCTATTTGTAGTGGAGATGAGTGGTACCCGGTGGGGTCTTCTGCTGTTGTAGCCCATCCGCCTCAAGCTTGTGCGTGTTGTGGCTTCACAAATGCTTTGCTGCATACCTCAGTTGTAACGAGTGGTTATTTCAGTCAAAGTTGCTCTTCTATCAGCTTGAATCAGTCGGCCCACCCTCCTCCTCCTTTTCACACCATTCTTTGTAAATCCTAGAAATGGTTGTGCGTGAAAATTCCAGTAACTGAGCAGATTGTGAAATACTCAGACCGGCCCGTCTGGCACCAACAACCATGCCACGCTCAAAATTGCTTAAATCACCTTTCTTTCCCATTCTGACATTCAGTTTGGAGTTCAGGAGATTGTCTTGACCAGGACCACACCCCTAAATGCATTGAAGCAACTGCCATGTGATTGGTTGATTAGATAATTGCATTAATGAGAAATTGAACAGGTGTTCCTAATAATCCTTTAGGTGAGTGTGTATATATATATACACACACCAAACTTATATTTAACAGCTTTCTTGAAGCTCAAACATTAGAGCATGGCTCTAGCAATGTCAAGGTCATGAGTTCCATTCCCCTGATTAAATGTGACCCTGGACCACAAAACCAGTCATAAGGGTCGGGTCAATATTTTGGATTGGACAATGAAAATCTGGAATCTGAGGGTGCAAAAAAATCTAAATAATGAGAAAATCCCATTTGAAGTTGTCCAAATGAAGTCCTTAGTAATGCATATTACTTCTAATAATACAATTTTGAAAAATTTACAAAATATCGTCATGGAAAATTATCTTTATTTTAAAGCATTAAATAATCAATCATTTTGACCTATACAATCTAATACAAATATACAAATGCGACTGTGGTCCAGGGTCACAAATGTGTACCTTGAATGCAATGTAATTCCGTTTGGATAAAAGTGTTTGTGCCAAATGCATAAATGTTATATCTATAAATCTATATCTTATATTTACATTCCAGGTGTATATTTTATCTGAAAGACCAACCTTAAAATTCATGATCATCAAAGCGGCTTTTTTTGGGATGGTAACTAGCAGAAAACTTCTGAATGTGATTATTATTAACAGTTGATGGGCTTGTTTAGTGTAATGCATTGATTATTGTTTTCACAATGTGTTTTTTAATTACGTCACAGCGATGAATCATGACTTGGGACTTCAGTCAGTCGCATCTAGGGCGGGGCATTCTCATTCAAAACAGTGTTTGATTGGATAAAATTATGCGTTATGTTTGGTCTATTGTCCTTGAAGAGATTTTTTTATATGTCAATTTTAAATCTGTTAAAGGTTTTATCAACCTTTACATTTGACAACCATTTTTGTCGCAGAACAGCTATATTTTTTATTAACAATCGTACAATGAAAGTCTGGTGAAAATGGTCAACTAAACTAAAAAAGTTTAAATAAAGGCACTTTTGTGTGTTTGTTTGTCTACGTTATCTAGAATAGCGCTTTTCTGTTCTTTTCAAGGTGTTCAGGTATCCATCAATTTGGTCTCCAGTAATTGCAGAGGGACGGGACCTTGACCTGATTATTTGCTTCAGAGCTATTCAATTAGAGTGTGATTCTGCAGTCGCTCTTCTCCGAGTCTATTAATCTAGTGTTAATATGACAGTTATAGTGTTTGGGGTCTGTCCTGTCAGCCATTCTGGCACCTGAAACCACAGCAATGCACAAACATCTCACAAGCATTCTATTTAAAAAAACAAAGGTAGAGCAGGGTAAAGCCTGTACTTTTCAAAGGAGTATGTCTAATGTCTGATTGGTGATAATTAGTTGTTTTTAGCATCTTGTGACACCATCACATTGTGGAAGCCATTGATGAGAACAAGTGTTTAGCCTGATGTTTTTTACACTGCAGTGAATTGAAAGCCTGAATCTGAGTGCAAATTATACAATGGCGAGACGCAGTTAGGTGTAGGGTCAAGGGCATTTCTAGAGTTTACTGTTGATGTGCAGTCTATTGAAATACACAGGTAGCCCAATGTCAAATATCTTGATGAATTTTTGTCTAAACTAAAGTTTAGAGTACTGAAGATTTTTTTTTCTTTTTCTTTTGCGATAAATAAAGCTATAATAAAGTTTGACAATTTATGTTTGTCAGTGTACCTTCACATAGTGATCCAAACAGGATGTGCTCAAGTAGTCTACTGTTGCTATGGTTACACCCATTTGGCAAATACAACTTTTGTTAGCAAGCAGGGCCTAAAATTAACACTCGCCAAGCGCCAAATGGAGCAAAAATCAGCGTTGGTGTATATGAAACGGTGTCAATTGGCAGTTGGCTAGGAACATTTTTATGAATTCTAACAATGCAGTGTTGTAAGAACATGAACGTTAAACGTGAACAACGCTCTGGACAGTTGATGTGCCACTGCTGCATCGTCACATGCATGCCAATTTAAATGTTCAAGCACAAGAAGACGCAAAAGGGAACACAATTAAGAGGCGGTCACACTACACTTTTCCTTCCATTGACTTCCATTCACGTACATGCGAATGAATCACAAATGCAAGCTCATACGAAAAGTTTCCGTTGCGTTCCAAAGTTCAAGTATGGTGAACTCTGAGCTGCGAATTCACATCATACATAGACATTGAAGATTGATATACATAGAAGATTGATATGTCATGCCATGTCCTCTTCACTGAATGTTTTTTATTTATTTTGAGTGTATTACTATGTTAAATGTTGAATTCATGTTTATTAAAAAATCTTCACATCTTCCTGTGCTTAAAAAGACAAATTCACACAAAATTGTCCAAAAAAAAATCATCTCGGCAAATATCCTAGTAAACATAGATGTCTTAAGTGAGTTTTAACAGTTGAGAAAGAAAACGTGTACAGTATCAGTATATTGGATTTTTGCATTAGCTTCGTTTTTTCAATGTTAAACAAAAAACAAAGAAAAAACAGCCATTGGCAGGTGTGGCAAAAAGTTAAAACAAAAAACCTGTAATTGGCATATTGGTCTAAGTCGCCTTCAGACGAAGTTGGGCACAAGTCTGACCTGAGGAATTTACTCCTTTTTAAATTCATGGAACCTCACAGGAAGTTGAAACCTCACAGGAAGTTGAATTGGAATTTGAATCGGAATGACAGGAAGTAGAATTTATTGGGAAAATCTATTCATTCATCAGTTAATTCATTTTTAATATCATCATAATCCTCTTTTAATATCATTTAATAAATGCATATAATTATTTTCATATCGTCTTTCATTATATGTAATGAACTAAAAGTGAAACTCAAAATTGAACAAAACCTCAAAGCAGAATCTCTTTGAATTTCAATTCATCTTAAAAACTGCTACTTACAGTCACATATGAATTGCTTTTATGCGTCCTGTTTGTTACCCCACTTTAAACTCAAGAATTCTTTCTTTTAATTCTGAATTGTGTGCAACCCTGTCTTCAAATCCTAATGGACTTCAGAAACACATGTTGCTTAAAAAGTAGACAATTAGAAATGATGGTAGAACAACAAAATGCAGTGGAATATATAATAGGTGATATAAGCCAATCCATCTGCATCATGCACTAGTGTTATCTCAGTTCTCTATGTGTCGAGCTGTGCTGCAAGTTGTACATTGTACAAAATGTTCAAGTGTTTCAAGGACAGTTGGTGACCTGACAATTATTCAGAGTTATTTCTAATGTCTAATTGCTTAAGCGATTTGAAAGTAACCGCTTGCCAAGCCTCTGAGGCGTTGGTGTTCTAAATATCAAAAATGACCCAATGTGAATAAGTGGACTAGGACATTGAAACAAAGAGAGCCAAGCAATATGTTGAAGGTTTTGATATATGCTGACTCATTCACCATGACGACCTTCTCCTGGCATGCCCAGAAATATCAATAGCTGTATCTTGCAGAGCCAGGCTGTTTACCTCTCCCAGCGTTCCAAGCTTTCGTTTGCTACTGCCTCGTTTGGCTCATCTTTCACACAGAATGTTTTAGACAAGGACAGCAGCAATGGTACAGGAATACCCAAAAGGCACAAGTCTTATTTTAACAGCTCTCCCCTTTTGTATTCAGGCTTTAACTTTGTTCTCAAGGCGGTCAGGTTTTAAAGAGCAGTGTTCGGGTTTTTTTTTAACATGTCAAAAACTTTACTGCAGACTTTGTTAGCCCATGTTATTGGTGGTGTCCTTGAAAAGATGTTTTGACAAGAATTTCCAAACCTTTTCACATCTGGCAACTAATGTTTCGCTAAGCTCCATCCCACTTGGTTACTGTTGCTAGCTTAGAAAAGTTTTACAGACTGTCGCCTTTCAACAGTGGTATTATTATTTTTTTTTTTGTATAATACGTTCATAAAGTGATAAAAAGTGATCTGAAATGAATTGTGGCAATGCAAAGCATTTTTAAATTTAAAATGATAAAAAAATATTTATTTATAAATAAATTATCCATATAATATATTATTATAAAAGTGCAACAACATTTTATCATATTTTTGTATAATCTTTGTAAAATATAATTTAAAATGATACAAAGACACATAGACTTGCATTAGAAAAGAGCAAGTGGTTCTCTGGCAGAATGCAACAGTTGTGATTGGTCAGTGATGTTTTCAAGGCGGGGCTTAGCAAAGGCTCTACATTGCAAAAAGATTTTCTTACTCAGTATTTTTGCCTTGTTTTCCAAAATGCATTTATTTGAGAAGTAAAATTACTTCATGCTTAGAACTAGAACAAATATCTGTCACTGAGGTCAGAAAAATAAACTCAATTTAAAGAGAAAATCAAACTTAATTTAAACAAGATTATTTTTCTGACCCCATTGACAGATTTTTGTTTTAAGCATAAACTCACTTAATTTTGATAGATTTGTCAGAAAACAAGACTTAATAACTCATGTTATTTTGCTTCTCAAGTGAATGTATCATGATTTAAGAATGATTAGATATTTGTGCTGGATAACAAGTCAATAATACTGCAGAAGAAATAAAAAATGTTGACGTGTATTTCTGAAGCAAGTGTTGAGGAATTATTCAAATGACACAGTCTTTCACGGAATGTACTTGGGATAGTATTGAAGGATTTATATATGGATAAAAGATGACACTTGCTTTAGTATAGATGAACCTCTTGTGACTTGTTTAACCAGAGATACTCACTTTTCATTCAGCCTTGCAGGCACAGTAAGTGATGGAAGCCTTACACACGTCATTTACTGTACATCAGGATAGGCCCGGAATGCGCAGTCTCTGCTCTAGTTATCTGACTCAACACTCAATGAGCCATACGGTGAGTGTGTTGACCCTCTGGCCGTTGCTCAAAGACTCACACACAGTCATTGTAGAGATGCAGTCAGTGTACAACACTGCCATTGTCTGGATCTATTACATTTGTCATTACTGTAATGCATCTGACAGGACCTGCTCACTTGGAAGATTAACCTTTTTATCCTTGAGGGGAGACTGGTGAACGGAGAGGGCCTGGTAGGCTTCTGTGCAAGATGCTAAAGAAAGCAAGAATGAACATGAACGTTGATTTATCTGGTGCCAGAGCCACTTGGATTGTTCGCACACTTGTGGTAAAAGCCTGTGGCCGAACAGTACATTGACAAGTAGGCTCAAAGCAATGCAAACAAAAGCCCACAAAGACCACAGCACTAGTAGGACAACTGGCAATAAAACTAGCGTGCATCTGTTATTTGTCCGAATTGATTTGTCATGAAATTTCTTGAAATCTTAAGGGCTTTTCAGACTACCCTTTGTGTTTTATATCACAGCGCTAACCCCAAATTGCTGTGCCAAGGGAATAAAGAAACAATGATAGTGATAGCAGTGATAGAATGCTAAAACGAGTGGTTTAGCAAAAGACCAATCATGAAATGCCTCAATGCTTGCCTCTTTAAATATTCATGCACTTCATAGTCGCAGAAACTTTCATGTGTTGTACTTAGTTTCAGTGGCTGAGCTGAAATGTCTAACAGTGATGGCATATTCTCCTTTGCATTTTATGTTTGTTCACGTTTCAGAATATTTTGGGCACCTAGAATCAGTTTTTATATTGTAAATAAGCCAGTGGTGTAAAGTGTTTGAGTAAATGTAATTAGTTACTGTACATAAGTATCTTTTGGTTACTTTGTAGTTTTACTGAGTATCAAATATATTAGAAACTTTTACTCTCTACTCGATTACATTTTTTAATAAGTAAATGTACTTTTTACTCCAATACATTTGTGATGAGTAATGCAGTTACACATTACATTTTGCATGGCTTTTTCTGCAGCAGTTTGTTTCTGCTATAAAGATATATCGCCAAGGGCATTAAAGGTACTGTACCTGTTTTGCCTTTGCTCACTCAAAATGGTCAGTAAGGCTACTTTATGCGATTGAGAGTGGGCAGTTGAGAATCCAAAGTTGTTTGATTTATGAGATGAGGTCATGACTGCATGGTCCGAAACCAGCACATCCAGTTGACTATTTCATTTTATTTAACATTATTTTATGTATCCGCTATATTGACGAGACCTATTTGAAGGATATTGGTTTTCTTATGGCCTTTTTGTAGCCTGATGTCATCATACTCAGATTCTAGTCAGAATATGAGTCTGATACTGCTCCATTGGGCTGTGATTATGGGGCGTTTCTACCAAACCAGGAAAGACTTCAATTGGATAGACCTACAACCAATCAGAGCAATGGAGTAAGTGCTGTACGTTGACTTGAGCAACACATAGTTGTCAACAGAATTCAACCGCACGCTGGAAGAAGAAGAAGATGAGTGTAAACGATCTTTGCCGGTGTTGTAAAAAGAATTTAAGGATAAACAGAGTACTTACCAACACGATCATCATTTTTGAGAGAAATAGTAAAGGTAAATGCATATACGAACAAGTTCTCCGTTTAGGATTAAAATGAATTCAATCCAAGCGCTCTTTGGTGACGTAAATGATTACGTTACTGTTGATCATCTGTCAATCATCGTATAAAGCCCGCCCTGACAATTTGATTGGTCCGAACAGCTCCTGTTCGAGCATAGTTGCTCCACAACGGATCAAGTCCAGACCGAACTTCCCAACCTTAAATGTTGTGCTAAGTTCAGCTGGCATCCAGGCTCGCCTTTTTGTGCACTTGAGCTTAACTGAGACTTGTGAGTTTGTAGATGTATAAGATGCTGTTGTGTTGACCTTGATTTATTGTGTTCAGTTTCATTTTGATTTTAGAAAATAAACATGATTTTTCTTCTTGCAAATCAATAGTTTCTTATTTTCACTGGCATGTCTAGTGCATCTTTGAGCCAACATTCAGTATGAGTAAAATACTTAAGGACTGTTCAAATCAGATAATCTAAGACTTTTACTCAAGTAGTATTAGAATTAGTGACTTGTAACTTGTAATGGAGTAATTTTCGCAGTAAGGTATCTGTACTTTTACTCAAGTATGATTTTCAGGTACTCGTATTTGCTTATTTCAGAGGTGAAAAAGATAATTTTATTGAGGAGTAAATTTAGAATTTTTATATATAATAAGTAAGTAGTGGCACTGCAGTATGTTTAATAGTGCATTTTTGTCTTACTGCTTGGGCAGATTTTTTTCACTTGTTTTAAATGTGTACAAGTGCAAAAATTCGCCAATACACTTTATAGTCAAGTTATAATCAAGTGTTATTGTATGCAGTGTTGCTTCTCAAGTAAATGTGTTTAGTTTGTTCTTGAAACTAACTCAGGTAATTTTTGCAGTGTGAAGAAGAGTTAAAATGTGGGAAATATTAAATGATGAGATACTCTAGCACTGTGGGAACTACAAATATGTAGCTTTGATTTTGGGTTTACACCCTCATTCCTGGTTAAATAATCTATTTTAAGATCTTATCATGTAATGAGCAGATTCTAATTAATCAGCTTCACCCTGATTGCATTCCAGCATCCCTCTTCCTTAATCGGAATCATTAGTAATTAACCGCTTCAAGCATCTACCACCATTGTCCCTGTCTCACCCCTGAAGCCTAGCATACCATTTTGGTTTCCCCCTCATTAAGGCTCAGCATGATACCAACTCAACTTGGAACATGGCCCATGGTGACATCATGTCCTGTGATGGGACAGCCTCTGTTCTTTGAACACTGTGTAGACAATGTTTGCTTTTATAAAATCACTTCCAGAGCCACCTCCTCTTATCGTTAATTGTGGATTCTGACATGATTCAACTTGGTGATTGATTTTTCTTCATGCTCAAAATGAGCTAGAACATTGTTTAAATAATTAATCCTCCCTGGAAGAGGTGTAATTGTGGCATAAATCACTACGAATGCTACGTAAACATGTTGACAGCTTATGGAGGAAAACAAGAAAAATGTCATTCTTCAGAAATGTTATAGTGCTATCACAGGATCTCCAGAAGATGTTGTTATATTTAGTCTTCAAATTAAAATCTATCTATCTATCTATCTATCTATCTATCTATCTATCTATCTATCTATCTATCTATCTATCTATCTATCTATCTATCTATCTATCTATCTATCTATCTATCTATCTATCTGTCTATCTGTCTGTCTGTCTGTCTGTCTGTCTGTCTGTCTGTCTGTCTGTCTGTCTGTCTGTCTGTCTGTCTGGACTTCAACCTGAATGCACACAGACTTGTGTCACTGTGGGGACCTAAATTGAGGTTTTATAAATCATACAGAATGAGTTCTTTTGAAAATGTAAAAATGCAGCAAGTTTCATGTGATGGATAAGTTTAGCGGTAGGGTTAGTGTAAGAGGATAAAATATACAGTTTGTACAGTGTAAAAACAATTACGTCTATGGCGAGTCCCCAGAAAGAAAGCGTGCCAGATGTGTGTGTGTGTGTGTGTGTGTGTGTACCTGGTATTACCTATGTTATGGGGACCAAATGTCCCCACAAGGATAGTACCAGTAAGTGTCCTTATGGGGACATTTTTTGGTCCCAATGAGGAAAACAGCTTATAAATCATATTAAATGAAATGTCAAAAATGCAGAAAGTGTTCTCTGACAGGTAGGTTTAGGGGTAGGGTTAGTGTAGGGGGATAGAATATACAGTTTGTACAGTATAAAAACCATAAAAAATGGGTGTGTTTGTTTTTCTATCCCGGTGGGGACTTCAACCTAAATGCACACTGACTCATGGGGACTCGTGTCATCTAAATTGAGGTGGAAACAAGCTATTAAATAATACAAAATGAATTTTTTTGAAAATGTAAAAATGCAGGAAGTTTTGAGTGATGGGTAAGTTTAGGGGTAGGGTTAGTGTAAGGGGACAGAATATACAGTACAAAAACCATTACATCTGTGGAGAGTCCCCACAAAGATAGCGAACCAGGCGTGTGTGTGTGTGCATGTTTGAATTTAATTTTCAAGTGTGTCAGTAGTTGCATTATTTTCTGGCTAGACCATCAGAGAAAAAGCAAATCCAGTGCCCTTTAACCTGGTAATGTAAAGTAACAGAGGAACTTCTAACCTCCCCTTTGAATTGTCTGTTATTATGCAGCTGATGGTCTCTATGTCGGCCCCCATTTTCAGCTATTACACAGCTATGGCTCTACATTTGCCACAAATGGGTTTCTAATTGCATTCTTACATTAGCTTTGCTCGTCCACTGTCTGCTGTGACTTGCAATAACAGCAAATGATACTGGTGCTACTGCTGCTGTTTTCGTTCATAGAGTACTCTGTTGTGCACTTTCTGAGATGTGCCTTCAACCTAAATGTCGTTCATTGTTGAAGTGTGCTAGAATATTGGTGTGCAATTCCATTCACATCTATGACCTTTCTATGTGTAGCCATGCATGACTCTGGAATTGTTCACCTGCAGAATTGGTTGATTGCAATCGATTTTGCTTCCATTATCATTTTATGGGAGTCACACTATCTGTCTATGTCTTTGTCTGTCTCCATCCACCTGTTCCTCTTTCTGTCATACTCATATGATAATGTACCAGGTGCATCAAATAATCTTAAGCGTTTCTAAAACGTTTAGTCTATATCCAGGTTCAAGTTAGATGTTGAATGTGGACTCTGTCTTTTGGATCCCATGTTATCTTTCCTTCCCAGGACAGGTCGGTTTGGTCCAGTGCATTTGGCCTGTAGTCAGATGTATTTGTGCAATGGAGTGTATGGACAAGACAGATATCACTATAGCTGTTGTTTCAAGGACAATGCCGCCCTTTGATGTCTGCACTCCACCAGTCCCAGAAGTCGACCTGAGCTCAGAATTTCTAAAGACACAAACCACCCTGTCTTCTCCAAAACACAGACTAGAGTTTTGAAGTTGATCTGAGCTGCGTGTGCTGATTTGACCCTCTCCAGGTGATATTTTTTAGGTGTTAAAATTGGACTCATGATCATGGAAGGAACTGTAGACAAAAAATAAATTCTCTCTGTTTCATTTGCCTTCTGAACCTGCTTTTCTTTCTTTCTTGGAAGCAGGCCTGACTGTTTGTTAGGCAGAATGCTCTGACATTTTAGAAGCATCTCTGAGCAATGGGGAAATGTTCTGTCTTTAATTCAGCTTGTCAGAAAAAGAATCCCTCTAAAGTGATTTGCCAAGCTTTTGCATCTTCGAATTTGTTACATTTTCAATTTCTTTTCAGATGGATCCATAAAGGGACAGTTCAAACCAAAACTCACTCTTACACTGTTTAGAATTGCCATTCTGTGGATGAATTATTACTTTTATCAATGATGGTGCATAACTAGCATTAACTAAAATTAGCAATGCTACTAACTTAACTACACTTTCAGTGGCATTTCAGTATAGATTTTCCAGTATCAAGATACTTTGGACAAATGCTAATATAGTGTGACACAAAAGTAGGCTAAAATGTTCATTCTCTCATCCATATAAAGCATTGAGAAGTCCAATTCATTTTAGTGAATCTGTAAAAAAAAAAATTTCCTATAATTTTCCAGTACTGCACTTAAAATGACAGTTCACCCAAAATTAAAATGATATCATCATTTACTCACCCTCACCTGTTCCAAAAGATATTTTAAAGTCCCAGTGAACCGGAAGTAGCAAGTGAGTTTTCTTCAGTGCTGTGAAACTGAATATTGAATAGAGGGCAGGGTTTTACTTCAGCGCTCCTCCTCTCAATCTCGCACTCATAGCAGACTGACGGTTGGAGTGACATCATCTGAGAAGGAACGCCGTATCCAGACCGGAAGTTACTTTTCAGATTTTGATCTTTTCAGAATACATTTTTTCTGTGTATTAACTTGCACGGATTAACTGTTCACCCTAAGACCTTTAATATGTGCTAACAAAGTAAATAGGGTCAATTTTGATTTCATGAGGACTTAATATATAAGAGATAAGATAACTTTGAGGTCCAAACAACATCTGACCCACAATATCTTTCACTGTGGATAAAATACTTTCACAGAAGAGAGGTTTGATTTATTGGCAAACTATCCCTTTAACACTCTGCACCTATAAAGTGCTGCCTTGGCTGTTGTGGTATGATGTAAACTTGCAGATCTAATAAGGCTGGTGTGCTCAGATTTATTATTCTAAGTAAAACACATGGAAATGAAAAGCCCATGAATTTGAGTGAATCTGCAGCCTCATCAAAACACCAGCTGCAGCCACAACTGGGGATTTGCGTATGTTTTCCTATCTTAGTTACTAATTTGTCATTTTGCTGAAGCTTTTATCCAGAGCAACATACAGTACACTTATTACAGGCACAAGCTCATTGTTTAAGAGCACAATGCTGATAGTTAATAGCTCAAACCTTTGTGAATCCTTACAGTTCCAGGTTTTACCCAAGCTACAGTAGCTCTCTGCTTTTAGTTCCCTAGTTTATCGGAACATAACAAAATGTCATATGCAGTATTCCTTGCATTTTCTGTTTGTTTCCATTGTGGTTTTTGATCTGAAAAGTAGAAGAGTGTTAAATATAATAATATTACAGACATTAGCCAGTTGCAAAGCTAATAATGCAATACTCTACAAGAATAAATAATAAACATACCTTGTAAAATAGTATTTTCCTTCACTATCCTCTAACTTTCCTCTCACTATCAGCACTGGTGCTCCTGAGGGTTGTGTACTCTCTCTACTGCTCTTCTCACTGTACACAAATTACTGCACCTCAGTCAAGCTTCTGAAGTTTGCAGATGATACCACAGTCAATCGCCTCATCCAGGATGGTGACGAGTCCGCATACAGACAAGAGGTCGAACAACTGGCTGTCTGGTGCAGTCATAACAACCTGGAGCTTAACATGCTCAAAACAGTGGAGATGAAAGTGGATTTCAGGAGGAACCATTCCCCTTCCCCCAATCATCATGAGCTGTTCAGGAGTCGTTCAGGTTCCTGAGTACCAACATCTCTTAGGACCTAAAGTGGGACAATGTGCACCATTGTGAAAAAGGCCCAGCAGAGGTTGTACTTCCTTCGCCAGCTGAGGAAGTTCAAACTGCCACAGGAGCTGCTGACACCGTTCTACTCAGCCATCATTGAATCTGTCCTGTGTTTATCTATAACTGTCTAGTTTGGTTCAGCCACCAAATCAGACATCAGGAGGCTACAACGGACAGTCCAGATTGTGGAGAGGAATATTGGTGCCCCTCTGTCCACCCTCCAGGACCTGTACTCTTCCAGAGTGAGGAAGAGGGCAGGTAAAATCATCACTGACTCCACTCACCCCAGCCACAATCTTTTTGAACTGTTGCTGTCTGAGCGATGCCTCAGATCACAGGTTCAAATTAGTTTTTTTGAAAATCTAAAAATGCAGAAAGTTTTGTGTGATGGCTAGGTTTAGGGGTAGGGTTAGTGTAAGGGGAAAGAATTATCCTCATTATGCGAGGTGGGGCCTCCATGGATCCGACTTGTTTGTTCAGCACATCCCACAGATGCTCGATTGGATTGAGATCTGGGGAATTTGGAGGCCAAGTCAACGCCTCACACTCATTGTTGTGCTCCTCAAATCATTCCTGAACCATTTTTGCTTTGTGGCAGGGTGCATTATCCTGCTGAAAGAGGCCACGGCCACCAGGGAATACCATTTCCATGAAAGGGTGTACATGGTCTGCAACAATGCTTAGGTAGGTGATACGTGTCAAAGTAACATCCACATGGATGGCAGGACCCAAGGTTTCCCAGCAGAACATTGCCCAAAGCATCACACTGCCTCCATCGGCTTGCCTTCTTCCCATTGTGAATCCTGGTGCCATGTGTTCCCCAGGTAAGTGATGCACACGCACCCGACCATCCACGTGATGTAAAAGAAAACGTGATTCATCAGACCAGGCCACCTTTTTCCATTGCTCCGTGGTCCAGTTCTGATGCTCACGTGCCCACTGTTGTTGCTTTCGGTGGTGGTCAGCATGAGCACCCTGAGTGGTCAGTGGCTATGTTTTTTTTGACACCTTTCCATCAGAACCAGCATTATCGCTCCCCTCTTGCATCAGTGAGCCTTGGCCACCCATGATCCTGTCGCCGGTTTATCACTGTTCCTCCTTGGACCACATTTGATAGATACTGACCACTGCAGACCGGGAACACCCCACAAGAGCTGCAGTTTTGGAGATGCTCTGACCCAGTCGTCTAGCCATCACAATTTGGCCCTTGACAAACTCACTCAAATCCTTACACTTGCCCATTTTTCCTGCTTCTAACACATCAACTTTGAGGACAAAATGTTCACTTGCTGCCTAATATATCCCACCCACTAACAGGTGCTGTGACAAAAAGATAATCAGTGTTATTCACTTCACCTGTCAGTGGTCATAATGTTATGCCTGATCTGTGTGTGTATATGTTGTATATATACATACATACATACAGTAATGCCAATGCAAAAGCAATGATGTTTTATAAAAACTGTGGGTGGACTCATATTGGAGAAAAATATGATATACAAATAAAAAAAAGAGGCTATAAATCACTGCAGATTTCTGAAGACATTAAGCAAAAGTCAACTGTAAGTGAAGAAGCGTGTTTGGCAGCTATTGCTCTCTCTGGCATTGAGTGCTGGCTAAATGTGTTCGTTTCGATGGAGGTGGTGCTTTCTGGCGGGGCTCTGCAGGGACTCTGTAAAGTGTTGGTGGGTCAGCAGAGGCCTCTCCAGACGCCCACTACCCCCTTTTTCTCTGACGCCTACCTTCACCATGTGAGTACTGCTCCAAAGGCATAAGATTAGTTCTGAGACCTTCAACTCAAATAGAAAAAACCCTCCATCACAAAAAAACTATTTTTTTTCTTTCAAAGTTTTTTTAAGTAATTTTAAAGATCACATAATTCTGTATTTCATTTTTTTATTTTTTAATTTTTATTTATTTTTTTTTGGACCCAGCACCAAATAGAAAAGTTTTTTGAATAATTGCTTTTGAAGGAGTTTTAAAGTACAGTATGTTAAAGGCACAGGCTTTGAAAACATGCAACCCTTTGCAGCCGTGTTATTATTGTATACACAACTCCGTTTGGAGGCCATGGACTCTCTTTTTATATTCCTAAGGTTTCTCACAGCGCAAAGCTCTCTGTGATGAATGATTCGGAAATGGCGTCACTATACGCCATAACTCTCCACCAGTGTCATGAGGACCACAATGACTGCATATGCTGCACAATTTCATGTACACCATTTGTTAAAAGCAAGGCCATTCTCTCTCTCCAGGAATAGATTTTAGTGGGTGTGTGGGGCCAGGTGAGGAAGTGGTGAGAGATACTGAATAGAACATTATTTATATCTTTATGTGCTTTAGAATTCATGGCTTTGGAGTTTTTCAAGGTGTTTGCTTTTTCCAATAAAAATATCTAAGCATCATTAAACAAGACAAATTAACTTATTAAAAATGACATAAGCTATTGAGACTTATTTATAGGTGTACAAAATTGTTGTTCACACAAAACACATTTTTCCATTCCATTGCACTACTTTTCCATTGTTTTTCAATGTAAACACACGCTATAAGTACGTGTTTTGACCATTGAGCAAGGAATTTACCTTGGTATTGAAGCTTCCAGTACACACATATAAATATAACAAGACCGGTAACATGACATACTGTACCAGAAACTGATCCATACACTTCATTTAGGGTATATTCTCTGAAACCTTTTTTTGGCATTGTAAACATCGATAGAACCGTAATACTACTGCTTTAGTATTTCAGGGAATATTTTTGGAAGTGGTTTGGACTCCATCTGCCAGCAAACGTGAAGCCAAAAATAGCTTGCAATGATCAAAATGTACTGTAGATACTCTCCTTTGTTCCGTTCAGCCCTTCTCCTTTTAGTCACATAAAATTTACTACAACTTTCACAAGAGGGGGAAGGAATTTCCCCGTGACAGATGGTGAATGATGTAGCCTGCTGTCTGCATCAGTGGAAGCTGGGGTAATGCTGGGATCCAGTTCTGTCTGAAACTACTGAAGGTATCATGGTTTTCTTTCTTTAAAATATGGAGTGATATGTGCTGCTGACATTTTATATACTTATATTTGATGGTAAAGGCTAAAGTGCATTAGATTAATGTGCAGTGACAACTATAAGTAAACCATTCATAGGTTGATTTCTTGAAGGTTGTAAACACTACAGCTCATGACACTTTCAAAACGTGTTTGAACGAATTTGACGACATCTGGCTTAGCCAATGGAGTGTATCTGGGAAACCAGTTTGGAAACGGTAATTATTTTAGCATTTACTGCAGGTTTAATGCTGTGACAGAAATCATACACTTCACCTTTAAGGGTCCATAGGGGCACACTGTGGGATGGCATTTCAATAAATAAGATATCAAGACCTCATGTGAATATAAATATGCACAATATACTGTTCAAGCGTTTAGAGTTTTAAAAGAAAAAAAAAAGAAAAAAAAAAATTGAAAGCTCAAGGCTGCATATATTTAATCAAAAACACAGTAAAAAAATTGTATTGTGTAATATTAGTACTATTTAAAATACATGGTCTATTTTTTTATTTTTTTGTCACTTTTAGTCAATTTAACCTGTCCTTGCTGAATAAAACAATTAATTTTCTTATTAACAATATGTTCTCCAAAATCGAAAAATAATTGGTTATATAATGATTTATTTATTATATAATGATTTATTAATTACTGATTTATTAAAATACTGTTTTAATTTGAGGTGATACTTTTATGTTTATACTATTTATTTGCAAGATGCTTTTTGCCCATGGAATGGTGTAGTTACAACCTTCACCAGCAGGGGTTCTCTCTCTCTCTCTCTCTCTCTCTCTCTCTCTCTCTCTCTCTCTCTCTCTCTCTCTCTCTCTCTCTATATATATATATATATATATATATATATATATATATATATATATATATATATATACATATACACATACTATAGGCAAAAGTGCTCACATTACAGGTCATGTCACCACTGTATTGCTGTTGTATTAGCTTGAACATAGTACCTAAAGTGAACCCAAAGCAACTAGACCAGTTTGGATAGATATTAATATAAATCAAATACAGAAGACTCAACCGTAGAATTCACATTCACTCTTGTAGCATGTTTCTGTATTGTTGATGAAAGGACTGACTTCATCTCTATGGTAATGAGGCTGAAATAGACATCCCACTAACAGGTTAACAGAGTGTGATCACATAACGTGGTGTTATTGCCAGCAGTCCAAACGTCCACTGACGTTCACAGGTACACTCTGTATCACACACACACACACACACACACACACACACACACACACACACACACACACACACACTGACAAATGGTCTAGTAGTTCATCACAAAAGCACCAGACTGCTTAATAGACCTCCACACCAGCCTGTGGGTCATAACTGATGAGCGCTACAGAAAAACTCGACAGAAAGTAGCGTCTGTGACCACAGTCACAAAAAACGGAATGGCTCACAACCTTTGCTGGACTGCTGTAGGATTAACTCTGCTAGAGATAGAAAGGTTGCCAGAGTTTCTTGCTGGGCCGTGACCGCCATTTTGGAGAGTGGTCAAGGGCAAGAGGTGTATCAGCCAAAAGACCTCTGCCCTGTGCCAGCAAGCGATGGAGTTCTCTCGCAGGGATAGCGGATAGCAGCTCGAAGACCCAACCGCTAGAGCGTGGCACGTCAAAGTTATCTAACAGCTGACGTCAGCAACCTATTTTTTGCTTGTCGAGGTTCCTTTATGTAATTTGCATCGCAATGAGAACATTAAAGGGATAGTTCACCCAAAAATGAAAATTATGTAATTTACTCACTCTCAAGTTGTTCCAAACCTATATAAATGTCTTTGTTCAGCTGAACACAAACCAAACAGTTGGTTGGCCCCATTGACTTCCATAGTATTTTTTTCCATGGTGCCCCACAGCTGTTTGGTTACCCATATTCTTCAAAACATCTTCTTTTGTGTTCAGCAGAAGAAAGAAACTCATACAGGTTTGGAACAACATGAGGGTGAGTAAATGATGACAGAATTTTCATTTTTGGGTGAACTATCCCTTTAAGAGTGTAAGGAATCTCATTAGTTTGAGATTTTATTTGGAGCCTGTTCAATTCTCAAGAGACATCCTGAGTTTATTGTGTCTGGTTCTATTTCTATACATGAATATTACTAAATTAGGTCAGACGTCTTCATTCATGGACCTACATTTTTTTTAAAAACGAGGACATTTTAAAGTTTTTGTCATGCCGGCAGACATATAATAATCTTCACTGAGGAGCTCTGGGATACTGCATGATAATTGTTCCCTGGGCCAGGGCTGTTTCATGGCTGAGATTAACCTCACAATGGTATCATGACACTGGATTAATATTAGGCCGACTGCAGGAGGAAAGTAACAGTTAAGGGGAAAGCTTTGAGAGCTGCCTGTAATGAATCAAAGAAATGAAATGTCAAACAGGTTTTAATGGGGCCATTTGGACAACGTCGGGCTAGATCAGTAGGTACTAAATCATTTTTTCCCTTATTTTAAGTATTTTATGTCAGGCGAGGCAGTAATGACTGTGAGTGCATCGGGAGAAGAGAATAAGCTATTTTTTACACAGGTTCTTATAAAATATTCATTTAGTTCTGATAATCAAATACCAGTTTGTAAGAGATGGGGACTGTGGTGAGGTTGACGATCGAGAGACGTGGGAGGAGCGAGTGAGACCGGTGCGTGATTGAGAATGAGCGTCACCTGTTCTCGAGTCCTCTCATGAGGGAGCTCGGAGGCATATAAGGACGAGGCCTGGCCAGGCCTGGCCCTCTCTCCTCCTTCACTGGTGTCGCTCATCCTTATATAGACTCGCTCGCTCCTCCCACGTCTCTCGCCCGTCAACCTCGCCACAGGGACATTTTAACGATGCTGTAAAGTTGCCATGCCAAAGGTGAGGATGAGGAGAAGGATGACGTCAGTAGTTTATGATGGTAATGATGCTTGCTGATGAGGGAGACCTTTCTAATGATCTACTGAAATCTGACTGAATCAATAACTGCACGCTACAACATGATGAGATCGCTGATCATCTGACTAGAACACAGCCATAGATGGATGGATGGATGGATGGATGGATGGATGGATGGATGGATGGATGGATGGATGGATGGATGGATGGATGGATGGATGGATGGATGGATGGATGGATGGATGGATGGATGGATGGATGGATGGATGGATAGAATTTTTAAGTCAACTTGAAATGTGAAGTTGTACTAAGTGACATAATTGTGTTGACTAAGCTTAAAATTAACAAAAAGCACAAACTTGAATTTTTAAGTTGCAATAAATGTTTTTACAGTGTATATATATTATTACATAAGATATTAAGATTTGTTTTAAGAGTATGTATATTTAATACGAGTATTTTTTTTCTGCAGATTTTTCACTCATTTTAAAATAAACCACTTAAACAGTTAATGTATCTTGTTTTAAGTTTTTATATATATATATATATATATATATATATATATATATATATATATATATATATATATATATATATATATATATATATATATATAACTAGACTAGCACTGACTAGCATAAACCAGTTTAAGCTAACTAATATTTGTCTTTTCAGCAGGATCATAGACCGAGATGGAATTTATGAAATTACCTTTTCTGCATTTTCTGTGATGATTTGGTTGGAAAAAAAGGACAAATTAAACTAAAATGAAAGTTTAACATATACATATAATCTTTCCATTGTATGAAAGGTTCTTTATAATTGAAACATTTTCTTTAGATTAAAATTGTTCACAAGAAAAATATTTTTCTTAATAATTGTTCACTAAACATTATTTGGCGAACTAAAGATGGTTCTTTCGCTACAAAATCCCCTGTAGCTGAAAATATGGATGGGTAGAATTTAAAAAAAAAAAAAAAGAAATTGCTTGCTAATGAAGATCATTTCACTTCCATTTTTTCTCTCTAGTTAAGTTCACTTTGCCGTGTCAAACTGGCAAAGACTTTTTGAAACCACATGGCACCATGTAGGTCCATCGGCCGGTCCAAAGTCATGACTCATCCATTTATAACACACATGAATGGCTTCAGCTTGACCAGATATCTAACCTGCAGTCATTCTGGGGACAGAGCCCATCTGTGCTGTGTCTGTGTGTGTATGTGTGCTTATATGAGCGTGTGTGCAAATGTGTCACAGCATGGGACTTGGCAATTAAAGAACATTGATTGTGAATTGATGTGTTGACAAGGTGTCCGCATGGCATCCTTTTGCACATGAGCAGATCACGATGTCAATTTGATGCATGCATTTGTGCATTGTGGGTATGTGTGTGTGTGTGTGTGTGTGTGTGTGTGTGTGTGTGTGTGTGTGTGTGTGTGTGTGTGTGTGTGTGTGTGTGTGTGTGTGTGTGTGTGTCATGATGGCAGGTGTTTTCTCTGTGTGTAACTGAAAGGGCCATTGCACACATGTAGTCCCTGCAGCTCAGAGCCAGAAACCTACAGCCGGAGAACCTGCCCATGTGTCCTACCATGTGGTCATCTGCTGACCTGATAGAGAGATGGACTGAGAGAAAGAAACAGAGAGAGCGCTGTGTTCCGCTCAAAGGTTTAAGGTCAGGCACGATTCACAGCAATACTGTTTCTTACGCTGTCTACAGGAGGGACAGGAGAACATATTGCATCCTGTCCTGGAGAGCCATTAAAACAGGTGTAAAAGTATGTGAGGAATTACAGTCTGTGGATGTGTGTGTATAGGTTTAGGTATAGGTATAGGTAGAGCAGTGTTTTCAAACTTACTGATGCCAAGGACCCCAGATATGATAATACCCTTTATATATATATATATATATATATATATATATATATATATATATATATATATATATATATATATATATATATATATATATATATATCTATCTCAGGCATAACATTATGACAGGTGACACTGACAGGTGAAGTGAATAACACTGATTATCTCTCCATCACGGCACACCTGTTAGTGGGCAGGATATATTAGGCAGCAAGTGGAAATTTTGTCCTCAAAGTTGATGTGTTAGAAGCAGGAAAAATGGGCAAGTGTAAGGATTTGAGCAAGTTTGACATGGGCCGAATTGTGATGACTGGGTCAGAGCATTTCCAAAACTGCAGCTCTTGTGGGGTGTTCCCGGTCCAAGAGTGGTCCAAGGAAGGAACAGGCGACAGGGTCATGATGCCAAGGCTCATTGATGCACGTGGGAGCGAAGGCTGGCCCGTGTGGTCTGATCAAACAGACGAGCTACTGTAGCTCAAATTGCTCAAGAAGTTAATGCTGGCTCTGATAGAAAGGTGTCAGAATACACAGTACATCGCAGTTTGTCGCGAATGGGGCTGCATAGCAGGGTGCCCATGCTGACCAATGTCCACCACCGAAATCGCCAACAGTGAGCACGGTGAGCTTCAGAACTGGACCATGGAGCAATGGAAGAAGGTGGCCTGGTCTGATGAATCACGTTTTCTTTTACATCACGTGGATGGCTGGGTGCGCGTGCGTCGCTTACCTGGGGCACACATGGCACCAGGATGCACTATGGGAAGAAGGCAAGCCATAGCCTGACAAGCCAGACCCACATGAAGATGTTGGGTCTGGGAACACACCATTGGGGTGGGATAAACGGTTGTCTTTCAGATTCTCTCTGCACACAATAGGATAGTGCTACAACCAACCAGCAACGAAGCAAAGGTGAAGAAGAAGGTGAACAAAGAAGGTGAAGCGGAGCTAGTTGATAGATTAAACTTTTGCCGTATCCATTCGGCAAAACTCTGAACACATCTTCCTATTTTAAGAATGATTTCAGTGCCGTTCTTTGTTCTTTTCTCAAAGAAAAGCTTAACTCCAAGTCTTCCAGAGTCGCGGCCAAAGCCGATTTGAAAGACCGCTGTTCGCCAGCTTCTTTATTTTTAAGCAGCACACGGAACCGTCACAACTCTGTCGTCATTATGTTAAGCCCGCCCACCGACTCTATACACGATGTGATTGGCCTGAATAGAGTTAGGTTTTTCAAGCTCGCAAGCCAACAGAGAGTTGCTAGACGACCCTGGCTGCAAATTACATTTGCTGCCGCTAGGGTGCGTCTAGATTTCTAGGCTAGGCAAGCCAGTGATATCGTAGCAATATGTATGTTATAATATAATTAAATTGTTATAATAATATAAAATTCTGTAAAGGTTAAAATTTCTCATCTCATGTTTTCTGCTGACCTCAGTTTGAAAACACAGTTGTAAACTACTTTGAGGGCAAAATTATGAAATAACTACATTTAGAAAAGCATCCCTTTGACGACGCTTCATAAATAGTTCATTGGTCCTTCTAGATTTTATTGCCCCTCCTCTGCCTGATTTCCTTCCCTTCACTCACCTTAGAGGCTCACATTACAATTAAAAACTTGATGACTGTCAGATTAGTCCACGAGTCCAGCTCTAAGAGCTCCTAAAAGCCTTATAATCAATTTAATGTTTGTCTGATTCTGGCCGAAATGCCGGATCTAGCATCTAACCTCCTTCCTCCCTGCGGAGGGATCGGCCCTTGGCCCAATCTCAGCTGGTGTATTGATTTCAGCACATTGCATTTACCGTCCTTCTCATTACATGGTTAAAAATCATGCCAGCTGAGCGTAAGTGATCAGTCGTTTATAGGTCAGCACATAAATCAATAGGCGTCAGTGCTGGTGCTGCACGAGCTTCCTGACGTCACAGGGTTTGTTTTCCCCTAGCCTAGTAAGATACAGAGGAATATAGAGAGACAAACTTCATTATCACTGATGCACATGGCTACTGTGGTCATTTGAAGGTTTGGCTTTTAGTTCCTGACTGTTAGCTAATGCAACTCATTTTTGTCCAATAAAATGCTCTGAATAGAATGAATGAGTAAACTGAGTTCCTCCCTCAATATCACTTGCAACCAACATGCAAATGTATTGGATATTTAACAATAAGGTACAAGCCTTTTGATATGCCCTGCCAACACAGGACAGAAGCTTTTTTAATGGGAAAACATGACATAAGTAATAGCTTGTTTTCACCTGATTAATTTGTTCCGTCATTAATGTAAATCTAATTAACCCCTGTGACAGCCGGGATGTGGAATTACAGCACAGTTTTGCACAGCCATCAATTCAATAGAACTCAGTTTAGTTAATTTCAGTTGACTTGAAGTTGCTTTGTGGTTCTGATTAGGGACATTTGATTAGATTAAGCATTTTCGCGACCTACATTAATGTGTGACCCTTTGTCAGAGCTGCCCGCCAGACGTGCTAGAGCACTGGCGCTAGTGTAAAGGTGATCTGATTCAGGTCTGAATGCCTCAGCGCATACAGTTGTTAAAATTGGATTCATCCAAGCAGCTCCTGCATATTAATGACAACAGGTGTTAATTTACCACAAATGTGAGCGTCCCATTTAATTATGAAAATTATATATGCAGTGAGGCCTGAGAGCACATCGAAATCTGTGATTGTCTTAATTTAAACCTGGAAATAAACTTTAAAATTAAAGCACAGCCAGGCATGTTGAGCTTATTAGCAACGCTGACCAACTCTACGCACAACTCTCTTTCCACTCCAACAATCTGCATTAGCCAGAGAGTTGCAAAGAGAGGGAGAAAGGGAGGAAATGTTGAAGAATATCAGGATTGTAATTGTAAGGAAATACTGCAAAAAAGTGTGTGTGCATATGTGAGTGGTACTGAGCGAAAGATTTGGAAGAACAGAAGACAGAGCAAATATGTGTGAAATTCAGCAGGAAAGTGAGATGAGTAAGTGTGAGAGCATGTGTGGATAAGGGTAGACTCCCATTCTGGCTGCATTCTGGCTGATGCTGCAGGGATGCCTAGGAGATTTCTCTCACATAACCGTGATTAGTCTTACATCCGTGAGCTTTAGTACCGAACTCTCTCGCCACATGCTGACCTGCTGCCTCTAAATCTCTTACTGAGCCAGACAGGCCCATTATTTCACTTCAGCCTGAGCTTTATTGTCTAATGCTGGTCAGAATCGTGTGTGCGGGCCTGTCAAAACGGCTGCTAGCAAATGGAGATTGCCTGTTCGGTGATTTACAGGATCAATCAACAGTGGAGACTGCAAGCACACAAAAAAACCCACATGCAGCAGTTTTGCACTGGGCTAATATAGTAATGCATTTATGAATGCATCCAGAGGATGCAATAAAATCTTTTGAGCAAATGCATCCATTTATTTGGTATTTCAAGATTGGTTTTCCTTTCCTTCATCCATTTGCATACTGAATTGTGATTGGCCTGGTCTTCCTTGCATATATACACTCACCTAAAGGATTGTTAGGAACACCTGTTAAATTTCTCATTAATGTAATTATCTAATCGACCAATCACATGGCAGTTGCTTCAATGCATTTAGGGGTGTGGTCCTAGACAAGACAATCTCCTGAACTCCAAACTGAATGTCAGAATGGGAAAGAAAGGTGATTTAAGCAATTTTGAGTGTGGCATGGTTGTTGGTGCCAGACGGGCCGGTCTGAGTATTTCACAATCTGCTCAGTTACTGGGATTTTCACGCACAACCATTTCTAAGGTTTACAAAGAATGGTGTGAAAACGGAAAAACATCTAGTATGCGACAGTCCTGTGGGTGAAAATGCCTTGTTGATGCTAGAGGTCAGAGGAGAATGGGCCGACTGATTCAAGCTGATAGAAGAGCAACTTTGACTGAAATAACCACTCGTTACAACCGAGGTATGCAGCAAAGCATTTGTGAAGCCACAACACGCACAACCTTGAGGCGGATGGGCTACAACAGCAGAAGACCCCACCGCGTACCACTCATCTAAACTACAAATAGGAAAAAGAGGCTACAATTTGCACTAGCTCACCAAAATTGGATAGTTAAAGACTGGAAAAATGTTGCCTGGTCTGATGAGTCTCGATTTCTGTTGAGACATTCAGATGGTAGAGTCAGAATATGGTGTAAACAGAATGAGAACATGGATCCATCATGCCTTGTTACCACTGTGCTGGCTGGTGGTGGTGGTGTAATGGTGTGGGGGATGTTTTCTTGGCACACTTTAGGCCCCTTATTGCCAATTGGGCATCGTTTAAATGCCACGGCCTACCTGAGCATTGTTTCTGACCATGTCCATCCCTTTATGACCACCATGTACCCATTCTCTGATGGCTACTTCCAGCAGGATAATGCACCATGTCACAAAGCTCGAATCATTTCAAATTGGTTTCTTGAACATGACAATGAGTTCACTGTACTAAAATGGCCCCCACAGTCGCCAGATCTCAACCCAATAGAGCATCTTTGGGATGTGGTGGAACGGGAGCTTTGTGCGCTGGATGTGCTTCCCACAAATCTCCATCAACTGCAAGATGCTATCCTATCAATATGGCCCAACATTTCTAAAGAATGCTTTCAGGCAGTTCTGAAGGCGAAAGGGGGTCAAACACAGTATTAGTATGGTGTTCCTAATAATCCTTTAGGTTAGTGTTATATATATATGTATATATATATATATATATATATATATATATATATATATATATATATATATATATATATATATATATATATATCTTTGCATATATGTCTTTGCATAAACCACTATGCTACACACTAAAGGAAAGGTCAAATCAAAAAAGCATTTACACCGATCAGGCATAACATTATGACCTAATATTGTGTTGGTCCCCCTTTTGCTGCCAAAACAGCCCTGACCCATCGAGGCATGGACTCCACTAGACCCCTGAAGGTGTGCTGTGGTATCTGGCACCATGATGTTAGCAGCAGATCCTTTAAGTCCTGTAAGTTGCGAGGTGGGGTCTCCATGGATCGGACTTGTTTTGTTCAGCACATCCCACAGGGCGCAGGGTGCATTATCCTGCTGAAAGAGGCCACAGTCACCAGGGCATACCGTTTCCCACGAAAGGGTGTACATGGTCTGCAACAATGCTTAGGTAGGTGGTATGTGTCTAAGTAACATCCACATGGATGGCAGGACCCAAGGTTTCCCAGCAGAACATTGCCCAAAGCATCACACTGCCTCCGCCAGCTTGCTTTCTTCACATAGTGCATCCTGGTGCCATGTGTTCCCAGGTAAGCGACGCACACACTCTCCCGGCCATCCACGTGATGTAAAAGAAAACGTGATTCATCAGACCAGGCCACTTTTTTCCATTGCTCCAGCTCTAATGCTCATGCATCAATGAGCCTTGGCCCTGTCACCGGTTCACCACTGTTCCTTCCTTGTTTCCCTTTTGATAGATACTGACCACTGCAGACCGGGAACACCCCACAAGAGCTGCAGTTTTGGAGATGCTCTGACCCAGTCGTCTAGCCATCACAATTTGCCCCTTGACAAACCCGCTCAAATCCTTACGCTTGCCCATTTTTCCTGCTTCTAACACATCAACTTTGAGGACAAAATGTTCACTTGCTGCCTAATATAGCCCACCCACTAACAGGTGTCGTGATGAATGTTGCTGTGATAATGTTATGCCTGGTCGGTGTGTGTGTGTGTGTGTGTGTGTGTGTGTGTGTGTGTGTGTGTGTGTGTGTGTGTGTGTGTGTGTGTGTGTGTGTGTGTGTGTGTGTGTGTGTGTGTGTGTGTTTGCAATATAAAAACTGAAACAGTATTTTCTTGTAAAATGTACTCCAATAATCTTACTGGCTGCCTTGGTGCACTCTTAACCCTTAAACACATACCTTGGGTCTTTATTGCCCCTGGGACATTATTCACTACTCATTAATTTTTTAAAGTTTGACATCAACCTTCTTAGTGTTCCTCAATGTATTCATTATAAACAATATAACAAGAAAAAAATTAAATAATCTTTTATAATTAATTATTTTTATTTTTTATTTTGTAAAAAGTGTATAGAGTTGCTAGCGAGCCGAGATAGTGTAAGTATATTTTTTTTATGGGCAACAATAATTTTATCTCTGATGACTCAATAAGTGCAATTCACCTGTAGGTTATGACATGACATTATGACATGAGGTTTCACTCATAATTACCGCAGGCATAAGACAAAAGAATAAACGTATCATCAGTAAAACTGGCAATGGCTCAGCGATTTTCTGCAGCAGTTTTACACTTTTTTTTTTCATTGCCCAGACAATAAAAAAAAAAGACAAAAAAAAAAAAGAATCAACTCCATAATTACCACAGATTTAATAACATTTATAGCTGCTCATAAAATCTTGGCACGGAAACCAGATTACGTTAGATTTCCAACACACTCTTTAAGCAGTTGACCAAATCGCATCAGACTGGGCCAGCTGACCAATCAGGGCATTTTGGAAAGTTTTAAAGAGATAGGAACTAAAACACTGCATTTCCGTCAGAGGGTGAAAAGAGGTTCTGCAGCAATGTACAGTAAGAGAAAATAATGTTTTTCAAACTTTAAATCATGTAAATGTATTCTAACAGACCCCACAAATAAAATGATAAACTTGTAAATAAGCACTGATTCTCGTGAGCAGCCAACTGAAAACAAGACGCACCATGATTGTCATCATCATTTGTGCAGAACTAAAGCCTGAAACTAAGCTTACCTAAAACTTATTCTCTTGCTGCCTTGCAAGTACTGGTAATTCCTGAAGCAAATGCAAATCTAGTTATAGGTTGACTTCAAATCTTTAAAACATAATAATCCAAAAACATCTGAAGCCAGGATCAATTTATCTTAGACACGCACTGCTACTCGTAGAAAAGGACATGAGAGGATGAGAGAGGAAAGTTGGGAGTAAACAAGAAGCTGGGGACCACTCTTCTCAAGGGTGAAATCCCTTTCCGTACAGCTCAGTGGATTTCACTCATTTTCTGTATCGGCGAAGCAAGTGGACTAGGGCAGGACCCTCATGGGCTGCTTTACCCGGCAGCTGGTTAATGAAACAGGTCGCACGCCACCTTTTTATAGCACATCCATGCTAATCAACCGCCACAGTCCTGCTCTCCTGACATCCCTCGGGACTGGACTGTCAATCTCAGTCTTGATGGCTCTAAGTGCTTTGACGAGGGGAAGTCCGCACAGAGTGAGACGGATAAAATCCTCATTACGAATGCAAAGAAGATTAATGAGCCACATTAAGATGCAGTTCTGTTTAGACATTTAATGCCAATATTTATGGAATTATTATCTTTTTGATTAGGCTAGGCAGAGCACATTGTCAATATTACAGTGATTCTAGTATGTCTGGATATAAAATATGCCTTGCAAGAATAATTAAAATGGAAATAATAATAATGAGCAAAAGATAAATCTAAAAAGTTATAGTAAATTGAGAACAACATCTAAATTGGACTCCAGTTAGAAAACATAGCCCTTTATCAAGAAAACAACAGGCAGCGTGCGGGTGCTGCGGCAGATTCTGAAATGCACAAAGACTCACAACCTCTATCTGTTATGATGTTGACCTGCCCAAGAAATCAACTGTTTTTTAAACCATCACATTATTACTCTAAACCTCCTTGTTTGAGTTAGAAGATAAGCGATGCTAGACTGAGATAGGTAGCCTGGCTTCTACAAAGGAAAAAGCAACACTTGGTTCACTTTCCATGTGCATGCAAATAAAGAGCAGTGCATGACATACAAAGCAAGAGAAAGGTAATATACGAGAAGGTTAAACATAATTGGTACTGCAATGCAAGCATACTGCATGAGCGTATAGTTACAGTAAAACTAAACTCTACTAGTCTTCTCTCTCTCTCTCTCTCTGTGTGTGTGTGTGTGTGTGTGTGTGTGTGTGTGTGTGTGTGTGTGTGTGTGTGTGTGTGTGTGTGTGTGTGTGTGTGTGTGTGTGTGTGTGTGTGTGTGTGTGTCATGTTTGGAGAAACGGGACAATCTGAAACTTACCTCCCAATGCTTGCTTCATAACAAAATTCATGATGATGGCTTTTTATTCCTGCCTTCTTCAACCAAAATATTACATTCAGGTTAAGCTTTTCAAGTAGTTCCTTGTCGCCAGATCTACAATGAAACAGACAATTACTTAATTGCAAAAACTTAGTTTGTATAAAGAGCTATTCACTGTAATATATATATATATATATATATATATATATATATATATATATATATATATATATATATATATATATATATATATATATATATATATATATATATATATATATATATATATATATTATTATTATTATTATTATTTATTTTTTTTTTTTTTGTGGATGTGAGCAGTTTTTCCCAAAGAGGAAAAAATACCCTTAAACATTGTTCATTAGTGTAACTCAACATGTAATAATATAGCGATTTTCTCATATTAAATAATTAAATTGACTATAACCAGTTATTGTTGGTGTTATACATGAATGCATTTTTAGGTTATGTGACACAACATTACTAAAGGCTGTAATAATAATGACTGCATGACACAATACTATCCAGTCGATCAGTTCACAAGATGCGACATATGAAGGACAGTAAAGGTCAATATACCTCGCATACAGTTCACACAAAGTGCAGAGTTGTAAAATTACCACGGGCTACCATTAGTGTCTTATCGGTGCCTGCAAACTTAACCTTCACTGGGAAAAAATAGCGTTAATGACAAGCTCTGGGACAAGCATACATCGTGTACATTTGAAGTCAATCTGCAGGGAGCGTTTGTTCTTCTCGTGGGGAATGGCAATATTATTGCAACCTGAATGTCAAATAACATTTGATGAAAAGCCGTCTAGTGGTGGTCATTTATCATTGTTATAGTTTAAGACTGTAAATTCTATTATGTAAATTTAAAGAATATTATAATCCAACGCATGGCCCATTCCCTTAATCTGTGTGTAAACTTTCCCTCATCCATCCGAATCAAACCCTCACGCTTATAGTCCGAATGCACCGAAACGTTGGCTGGGGAATGGGTCCGGATGAATCTCGCGCGTTACTGTGCTCCTGGTATCTTCTCACGCCTATAAATGAGTTAAAATAACCCGCTTTTAGTATTTACTCCCGTTCCCGATACGTGCTGAAAACAAAATCACTTCCTCGTTCATTGATGCTGATTTCAGCACCATTGCTTGCGGACAGCTCCCGCTCCATCCCACAAAGAGCAAAAGCCAAACGCTCGCGTTCCACATTCACACACACACACACACACACACACACGCACACATAAAGGTCGTAATTACCTGCACGGGCGATTTCAAATGTCTCGAGAAGCTGATTAACTCCTCAGAAATGAAAGTTGAGCAGTAATGATACAGCGAGGCTTTAACTGCTCGTTCCTAACATCTCTGGTTTCCAGGCAAAAGAAGGACGTCCTTGTTTCTCTTGTTCAGAGAGGCAGTGTGAGTGTCTGTGAGGGGAACTGCAGCTGCCGCTGATAAAGGCACTCACTGAATCACATGGAGAGCTCCCATCTGAAGCGTCCCATGTTCTGAGCGATCAATTTTTAACGACTGTGGTTGTTGTGGGTAGGTGTCCTGCTGTATGTTCCCGTTTATGCTTGTGCAATCCCAACGCTATTCCAGCTGCATGGGATGAGTTTATTTAAATCACCTTGCCTTAGGAGGCAAAGGTCTTGTCGCATACTAATGGGACATGCATGGAAGGTTACGTCTATATAGGCTGCGGTGCAATGCTTTTAGTGTGATTGATCGATTAAGCCGCCGGTTGCTCGTCCTCACCTCGATTCGTCCTTGAAGCTGTTTGATGCGATTCTCTATGCTTTTCCCTAACCAAGCATGATTTAAGAAAGTGCGGCCGATATGTTTACCCCGTGAGCGTTTTGAGTGCTGTTAAGTGGTGCAGATGTGCTTCTGGTTTCAATTAGCAGGTTTTGTTGAGTGCAATTACAGAATATTTAGTGAAACCATCTGAACACCCTATAGGATAAAGCAGGGCGAAAGAGCTTTTGCAAAATATTCACAGTTACTGTATTAATAGTTCATTTAGCTTATTGAGGTCTGTAATACCTAAAACACTATGCATTTGAAAAAAAATAAAAATTATATATATATATATATATATATATATATATATATATATATATATATATATATATATATATATATATATATATATATATATATATACACACACACACATATACATACACAGTATCTAATGAACTTGTCAAGATGACTAAAGATTGTTTAGTATTTAGCAAGGCAAGGATCTAATAAATCTTTTTCTGTCATCATTATGTTTGATTTTGACTACGTAAGGTAAACATATTACTCTGATGGATAAATAGGCTACATATTAAACCTCAGAGTTGCAATAAGATGCACATTTTAACTCACAAATCTTAAATATGGTGGTCAACAAAATGTAAATTCTGTAAAAATATGAAATCTAAACCATATCCAGCTAACTAATAGTGTCAGGATTTTTATTTATTTATTTTTTATATTATTATTATTATTATTATTATTATTATTATTATTATTATTATTATTATTATTATTAGTGTATACAGCCATCAATTGAGAAAGCTGCAGATGCAGTGTGTTCAAATGATGTAATTCTGACATCTACCAGCAGGGGCTGAAATATTTGAGACCATGCTTTGTCAAATTCAGTGATTAGTTCTCCTTCAAAAGTGCTTATTGTATCAACCCAATGCCTTCTAAACATAACTTCTAAACATAGCCCAGACTGGTATACTCTAGCTTGATGTCGTCATACTATTCTAGTCAGAATATGAGTCTGATACTGCTCCATTGGGCTGTGATTATGGGGCGTGTTCAACCGAACCAGGAAAGAAAATGCCTCTGCACTCAATTGGATAGACCTACAACCAATCAGAGCAACAGAGTAAGTGATGTACGTTGACTTGAGCGACACATAGTTGTCAACAGAACTCAACCGCAGGCTGGAAGAAGAAGAAGAAGAAGATGAGTGTAAACAATCTTAGCCGGTGTTGTAAAAAGAATTTCAGGATACACAGAGTACTTACCAACACAATCATCATTTTTGAGAGAAATAGTAAAGGTGAATGCATATACGAACAAGTTTAGTAAACAAATTCAATCCAAGCGCTCTTTGGTGATGTAAATGATTACGTTACTGTTGATCATCTGTCAATCATTGTATAAAGTCCGCCCTGACAATTTGATTGGTCCAAACAGCTCTGGTTCGAGCATAGTTGCTCCACAACGGATCAAGTCGAGACCGAACTTCACCAACCTCAAATGTTGTGGGAGGGGCTAAGTTCGGCTGGCATCCAGGCTAGGTATACTCTCCAATTTCCAGCCAATTTGACTGAAATGGTTTATCTTTAGATATAGCTTACTGGATTTATTTCCATCAGACAGTCAATAAATGGACAGTGGGTATCTGTGGGTCTCTGTATAGCTACAGAAGAAAAGTATTTCTTTTAAAGGGGTTTAAAGATTGAGAACTCAACTTTCCCTTGAGCTTTTGATATATAAAAGGTCATGGTAATATAAGAATATCCTGTCAGTTTCAGAGCTGAAAACTTCCTTGTTGTTAAAGAGAAGCTTGTATTGACAGCTGGCTCATCAAACAATCAATCTGCGAATGTGCTTCCCTGTGATGTCAGAGAGCAGTGAAATGCCACCTTAACCGAAGAAGAACGCCTAATTCTGTTATAGATTACTATAGATAAATAACATAGGCATTACTATGGCTTACACATAAAACATTATCAATTTCTATTATTCAAATCAGTAAATGATTGTTAGGCTGCATTAACTAGGTCAGCAGGAACCGGGAACACTTCCCATAACACCTGATGTACTCGTTACATCATAAGAAGAATGGCATCTACGCTAATGTTAGTCTCTCTGTTTACCCCGAGGTTTCCTGCAGTCAGCCAGATCCGGGCCGTATCCAGATCAGATGGTGGACCTGCGCCTGGACATGACCAACGCATCCCTGAAATGTCTGCAGAGAGCGTGTCAAATAAACTCCCCCCCGTAAATGCTGCATCGACCCGACATCCTCATTAAACCCGTCTTTGGCGTGACGACTCCAATCTTTCGAATAATCTTACGAATATCTATTTACCTAATATGATTTAAGACCTGCAATGTTGCCAGAATTATAATCATACACTGTTTGATCGTCGGCCAGAGGAGAACTGGCACCCCGACTGAGCCTGGTTTCTCCCGAGGTTTTTTTCTCCATTCTGACCCTGAAGGAGTTTTGGTTCCTTGCCACCGTTGCCTCTGGCTTTTGGCTTGCTCAGTTTGGGACACCTAAATTTCATCTATATTACCGATCTGCCCGCATTGACACTATATGATACTTGAAATTAGCTGGATAACATCACCGTTTCACCAGAACGGCTGTACATATTCTGTTGCATTATTTTCCTGTTAACAATGTGAAGCTGCTTTGAAACAATTGGACTTGTTAAAAGCGCTATATAAATAAAGGTGATTTGATAGGCCTATGTGGGGCTAAACGAGATCGAATTTCCAAGCAATAAACATGCCGCATAAGCATCATTCAGATTCCAGTATTAGGAATGCATGAATGAGCTTTATTTTTAATAAAGATCCAGCTCATGTGGGGAAGACATTGCGCATCTTCAATTTGCTGCAGTTTCGTTTGTAAACAAGAGACTGGATTTGCAGACAGGTTGAGATTAAAAGACTATGCTGTGTATCCTTCTGTATTGGATCTGACAGGAATGAAGCAACACACTTATGTGAGTAAATTTTTTTTTTTTATATATACGTAATAGTATTGCATTGTTACAGATCGTTTGATAGCTACTAATTATGTGTCTAACTAAACATATTTAACAATAACTTACCATGCTGTCACAGGCTGGAGTATCCTTTGTATTTGAGGTGTTATTGGTGGGTTATTGTAGCCTGGATGCCAGCCGAATTTAGCCCCGCCCACAACATTTGAGTTTGGGAAGTTCGGTCTGGACTTGATCCGTTGTGGAGCAACTATGCTCGAACCAGAGCTGTTCGGGCCAATCAGATTGTCAGGGCGGGCTTTATACGATGATAGACAGATGATCAACAGTAACGTAATCATTTATGTCACCAAAGAGCGCTTGGATTGAATTTGTTCTAATCCTAAACGGAGAACTTGTTCGTATATGTATTCACCTTTACTATTTCTCTCAAAAATGATGATCGTGTTGGTAAGTACTCTGTTTATCCTTAAATTCTTTTTACAACACCGGCAAAGATCATTTACAATCATCTTCTTCTTCTACTTCTTCCAGTGTGCATGCAGTTGAGTTCTGTTGACAACTATGCATCGCTCAGTTGCTCTGATTGGTTGTAGGTCTATCTAATTGAGTGCAGAGGCATTTTCTTTCCTGGTTCGGTTGAAACGCCCCATAATCACAGCCCAATGGAGCAGTAGCAGACTCATATTCTGACTAGAATCTGAGTATGACGACGTCAGGCTAGGTTCATTGCCCTGCGTTTCAGGATCAGACTAGAACATGTATGGGAGAGGGCTCGCAAAGCCTGATGTCCAAAATGCATCACCGGCCTATCTTAAATAGTGAAAAAACTGTTATCCAATCATAGCAGTGGGCATTTACTTCCATGTCTTCAAAGCGGCACACCCATAAAAACCGAATGTTCCAGGAGCTAGGCTTAAATCCAGGGTAGAAAATAGCCTATTACTTATTCATTATGATGTTTTTTTAATGTAAAAACCACACAAACGTCATAAGTTGACCTCAGACAACAGTATAACCTTTTTTATTTTTATTTTTTTAAAGCTAGTTCATGACCCCTTTAATTAATGTAACACGAGAACAAGTAGTGAAGTGGGGTGAAGCTTTATCCAGATAAAACATTTTTAAAGTGAAGCGACTTGTAGATCAGACACACTGCCTTTTGTTTTGTGATATGACAAGAAAGAAAATCCATTGTTTATCTAATCTTAAATGTGTATGCAAACAAAATGCATCAAGTGTTAAGTAGGCGGACGTGAATTTGAAATTGTCACGGCTTTATTTGTTCACACTGAAAACTTCCCTGCAAACTCGGTCTGGAAGGCTACAGGTAAAGTGACATATTGCAACAGTGCAGGCATAGTGATATATATATCATCTTTTACAATTTGACCGTCCTCTCTGCCCTTCTGCACTGCAATATTTTATTTAGCTTTGTATTCAAATCCACCGATTTGTACTGATGCCAGAAGAGAAAATGATTCACTTATGGAGGAGTGAAGGCTGGTAATAACCTGGATTACAGACCGCAGTGGGTGTCAGATTCCCTGGGAATTTTGAATTTGACATTTTGAGACATTTCGCCTCCCACCGCGCTGTTACAAACAGCAGTGAAGGAGCATTCAGCCTCAATCAGCGTTGTCGCCCACACAAGAACCTCACAAATGCTAAACACTGCTTAAATACTTCACTTTCTGACCAACAGCAAGCGTACAACTGTGATTAGGACTATTGCAGAGGTGATGACGATGTAGCTAGGTGGTATTATTTTGCACACAGCTGTGTTTTTTTAATGTAATAATGAATGCTGCATCCTTAAATCCGCTCCTTAAATTAGAGATTCATTCCCCACATCTGTGTTTATCTGTGTTGGCTCTGTCTCTCTCATTTAAATCTAAACACATTAAAATGTAAAATGGCTTTGGGCTTGAATTGAATTGCATTATCAAAACAGCCTGTCACACTTTAGCAGCCTTTGATTTCTTATTTCTATTTGTCGAGTTATTGCTACCTAGAATTGGAGATGGCTTTTGTAAATTGTGACATTAGAGTCACTATTCAAACCGTCCATCTAAGTCATCTTTATCTAATGATGATGGTTTGTCAGCAACACACATTTCACATATAGAAGACAAGTGAGCCAATGAAAATAGTCTGACATTAAACCTGATTGTATTCAAAATTAGTTTTTTGATTTTGCCACCTAAAATTGCCACCTTTTTAAAATGTAGCTTTTTTTTAATAAGTAGCAGCATCTATTTGATCTCCCAATTCATTCCCAAATAATGGAAAAGTAACCAGGATTAACTCATTTTGGGTAAACAACATGGGTATCTTTTCATTAAAGCTCTCGTGTCCTTCATCATGAGCTGTTGCCATGCCCACTGTATTGTTTTCATTTTTTTAATCACGCCATAGTCAATTAAGGGAACATCCTGCACTTTACAAATTCCAGGCTGCAAAATTGTCTAAATCATGAACTGCAGAAACCAAAACACCCACACATCGTATTTTATAGCAGGTACCGCATCTTCACCCTTCAAAGAGAAAATGAAAAATAGAGAGAGGCAGAAAAGACAAAAGTGTTTACTGAAGTAATGGATGTTCTGACTCATCGTTCCAAAGAAACAACACCGATCCTGGCTGTTAATCTCTTATATAAAACGCTCTGATTCTCTGGATATTTTCAACAGCCTTCTGAGTCTTCTATGGCCTAAATAGGAAATAGTGACTGTAGTGCTATTGTAATATACAACCCTGATTCTAGAATAGTTGGGATTTTGTAAAATGCAAGAATCTGTGATTTGTTAATTATCTTTAAACACACAAGTACAAAGAACAGATTTTCAACATTTTCACTGACTAACTTAATTTTGTAAATATAAACAGATTTTGATGTCTGCAACACACTTTAAGACCAAGGCATGTTTACCTCTTAAAATGTTTTAGAATTGAAGATATTAATTGTTGCAGTTTTGCATGTGGATTTTTTGCTCAATCTCGCCTGACACAAGACAGTTCTGCTCAACTGTCTGTGGTCATCGTTGTCTGATTCTCATTTTCATGATGGGTCGTACATTTTCAGCAGGAGACAGAAATGGATTTCAGGCAGGCCAGTCAAGCACATCCCTTCTACGTCTGTAGAGCATCTAAGAAACCACGTTTTAGCATGTGCAGAATGAGGCCTGGCATTGTCTAGCTTCCCAGGAAATGTGTCATCTTGATGGCAGTATATGTCTCTATACAATTCCAATATTTGTTTCCACATCAATAGTACCTTTATGTAAGTCACTCATACCATCTGCACTGATGCACCTCCATGACAGATGTTTGCTTTTGTATTTGTCGCTGATGAAAGCGTGGATGATCCCTTTCGTCTTTGGGACTGAGAACTCAAAGTCAGTTTTTTTTTATATTTGTTTAAACAAGCTGAAACATGGATGTGGCGAGGTTGACGAGTGAGAGACGTGGGAGGAGTGAGCGAGACCGGTGCGTGCATAAGCGTCACCTGCAACCTCATGAGGGAGCTCGGAGGCATATAAGGACGAGCGACACCAGTGAAGGACGACAGAGGACCAGGCCTGGAATTTACGGTCTGTTATGCATGTGTTGTCCGTGAAGGACTGCCGCCTTTACTTTCAGTTTATTTATTTATTAAATCTTTTTAATGATCGCCGGTTCCCGCCTCCTTCTTCCCATATCTAAGAACTTCATTACAGTGGACTCATCTGACCACAGCACACATTTCCACTGTCTTTTAGACCATCTGAGATGAGCTCGGGCCCAGAGAACTCAGCGTCATCTCTGCATTGAACAGATGTATAGCTCTATCCTTGCGAAACAGAGACTCAAGTGGTATTTCTTGATGCAGCGGCATGTGTTGAGTGGCAATGGTTTTCCAAAAGTACTCCATGTGACTATATTTAACACCATAGCGTGATGGTTTCTCATGCAATGCCATCTGAGGGCTTGAAGGTCACGCACATTCCTATCCTGTCTTGCCCTACATGTACTGTGATTTCTCTGGATTCCTTGAATATTGTCACAACATTATGTATGGTAGATGGTGAAAGACCTTAATACTTTGCAATCTTGCATTGGGAAATGTGATGTTTGACAATTCTCATGAAATGTGATCCCCTCACCTATTACCAATTCACCTGCTAATTGTAGACTGTTTCAAAACAGTTTAACTTGGATATTATCTCTTTTTTTTTTCATTTTGCCTCCATCCCAACTTTATTGGAGTGTGTTGCAGCCATCAAAATCTAAATGTGCTTATATTTACTTTGATAAGTTTTTTCTTTGTACTTTAGTCAATTAAATAAAGGTTAAAGAGAATTAACAAAATCACAGATTCTTAATTTTATTAATTATTTTACAAAATCCCAACTTTTTAGAATTGGGGTTGTACTAAATGTGTTAATGCACCATGTGAATGAAGTAATGCGTCATGCAGACAAGCAATCTAATGGTACCCTGAAAGTAAATGTAAAAAACAAAGAACAGAATGTAGCACAGACAAACCAACACACAGTGAGAAGTATATAGTGAGCAATTTGCTTGCTCCCAAAATGAACTGAATTACCCTGAGTAAGCACAGTACTCCATCTGCGCTTGTGTTCGTTGTTATTTCTTGGTAGTCGGTGTGCAGGTTTGCAATAATGACCGTGGGTAAGTGGACGCTGAGAGACCCCTGAATAGGATGATTGCAATTTTCCATCCCTCCCGGTCCCTTTCATTTGCTCTCCAAGAGGACCGATTTCAGAGCTATATGTCATGAGGAATGGGTTAGAAGGGGTCATTTTCCTGAACAAACTTGATTTGCCTCCAGGCTACAACTCTGTTGTGTGATAAGATTTATGTATGATTATCATTTGTTTTCATTAACAGAATCATCAAGCACTGCAGTCTGAAAAACAAGTTGGACCATGAATTTAAACATTCATCAAGTCACATGATGTGAGACAGTATCCTTAAGGTAAGAGATAATTACTAGATACAAATCCCCACTAGTCACTTCCCTTTGGATTTCAGGAGTTTATGAAATTTGGAGCGTTTCAAGGGTTTAATAAAAAAATGCTTTAATTATGAAAAATCTTATGTTCAATTAAACCCCCTGGGGTAAATATGAAGGCTATAGTAAACAAACCTGCTCACGTCCTTGAGGCTGTGATTGTCAGGGTTGGGGTTGAGGGAAGAGGACTCAACATGCAGAAACAACCAGCTTTATTAATAAAAATAAAACAAAAACAAACCAAATCTACCCTGGGGAAACAGGACAGCCAGCTGGACAAGGCAGGACTGGGCAAGGCAAACTGAATCAGACAGGACAGGACACGAGAGGTACATAACGATGACAAACTGGCACAGGACTCAAAACACTTTGGCTGCATCCAAAATCGCATACTTCTCTGCTAAATATTAGGCGAAAAAGAGACATAGAAGCACACACTCACCATGACAAGACAAGACAATATTCTGACAATAGATTGTCAGAGCTCTGTCACCAAACCAGGAATAAACAGACTGAAGTGTTGAGCTTCACATGGGTTTTGTTGTAACATGTCCCGAGATGTGTCTTGTGTCTTTTTCTTCTTTCATTTCTTTTCTTTTTCTCTCTTGTCCCCTCCCCCTCTCTCTTTCTCTTTCTCACTTATTATATGTAGATTAAGATTGTGATACAAACTGTCAATTGTTGTTGTTTTTTTATCAATGCTGTCATAACTAAGCAGTCTGAAAATAGAAAGCCTTTCAAAGAGCTAAACCTGGAGCAGACAATGTTGCTTTGATGCAGATTCTACTGTTAGAACGTACACACCCAATTCCAAAAAAGTTGGGACACTGTACAAATTGTGAATAAAAAAGGACTGCAATAATTTACAAATCTCATAAACTTATATTTTATTCACAATAGAATATAGATAACATATCAAATGTTGAAAGTGAGACATTTTGACATCATGCCAAATATTGGCTCATTTTGGATTTCATGAGAGCTACACATTCCAAAAAAGTTGGGACAGGTAGCAATAAGAGGCCGGAAAAGTTAAATGTACATATAAGGGACAGCTGGAGGACCAATTTGCAACTTATTAGGTCAATTGGCAACATGATTGGGTATAAAAAGAGCCTCTCAGAGTGGCAGTGTCTCTCAGAAGTCAAGATGGGCAGAGGATCACCAATTCCCCCAATGCTGCGGCCAAAAATACTGGAGCAATATCAGAAAGGAGTTTCTCAGAGAAAAACTGCAAAGACTTTGAAGTTATCATCATCTACAGTGCATAATATCATCCAAAGATTCAGAGAATCTGGAACAATCTCTGTGCGTAAGGGTCAAGGCCGGAAAACCAAACTCCTTTATACCACTTCATCAGCATTTACGGTAAAATAATTTCTGCTTTTCCCTAAATGTAATTTTGTTTGCCACGATACACAATTGTACACATACACATTTCTGTCTTCTAACAATTGTAATCGATGCACAAACTTCAATAAGCAGTGTTCTGTTAATAACGTGGTTTGTTTGGAGCCATGACGACAGAGTCAGCTGCGAGAGCAGCGCTCGGACAGTGTAAAGAGTGCACATCGCACAGACTTGCAACAGGAAACTACAACCTTTAAGAAATAGAAAATGATCTTAAGATAATGTATTGTTACCGGCAGATATAAATTTTTTCTTGCGATTTTGCCGCCTCTGTGTACTACAGACAGATACTTTCACACACGAGAAATGCGTTTATCATGGACATGGATGCGCACGCGGTTGCTGTGGTGATGAACAATAAATATACTTGCTGGTAAAGCAAATAAACATTTCGTGAGGCTAAATCAATAAAATAATGACAATACAACAGTGCATATTACGATAAGCCACTAGTTGGAACCAGCTGATAATCACTACCTTTAAGATAATCACTGCCTTTGATTCAATACTTCTCAACTTGACAGTCACATAAGCTCGGTCACAGGGCTCGACACAGTGAGTGCGACCATACTCGCATTTACGACTAAGGGTGTTTTCACACCTGAAAATCCGCACCAAGGTCCAAACCGAAGTTCATGTTTTGATACATTTTATACATTCGGTTAGTCTTGTTTTGGTTTCACATGGCAATTATGTGACACATTTTACCTCCCTCATATGAATTTGAAGGAGCATCCTGCAATAATCAAGCATAGACATTTCAAAATAAGAGTCCCATTTGGGTCCCATTTGGTCCCACAAATGTATTTCTCCATTTGTCCGTCTAACCTTTTCTCCTCCACCACAGCAGTGTTGCTCCCTCTGCTCCCGCAGGAGCTGAGTTTCCTCTGCCTGATTTTCTCCACTGCCACAGCAGTGTTGCTTCCGCAGGAGCTGAATTTCTCTGGCTGATTTTCTCCACTGCCACACCAGTGTTGCTCCCTCTGCTCCCGCAGGAGCTGAGTTTCTCTGGCTGATTTTCTCCACTGCCACAGCAGTGTTGCTCCCTCTGCTCCCGCAGGAGCTGAGTTTCTCTGGCTGATTTTCTCCACTGCCACAGCAGTGTTGCTCCCTCTGCTCCCACAGGAGCTGAGTTTCCTCTGGCTGATTTTCTCCACTGCCACACCAGTGTTGCTCCCGCAGGAGCTGAGTTTCCTCTGGCTGATTTTCTCCACTGCCACAGCAGTGTTGCTCCCTCTGCTCCCACAGGAACTGAGTTTCCTCTGGCTGATTTTCTCCACTGCCACAGCAGTGTTGCTCCCGCAGGAGCTGAGTTTCCTCTGGCTGATTTTCTCCAATGCCACAGCAGTGTTGCTCCCGCAGGAGCTGAGTTTCCTCTGGCTGATTTTCTCCACTGCCACACCAGTGTTGCTCCCGCAGGAGCTGAGTTTCCTCTGGCTGATTTTCTCCACTGCCACACCAGTGTTGCTCCCACAGGAGCGGAGTTTCCTCTGGCTGATTTTCTCCACTGCCACAGCAATGTTGCTTCCTCTGCTCCCGCAGGAGCTGAGTTTCTCTGGCTGATTTGCTCTGTTTCTGTGAAGATTAGTCACAGAACTTCTAAACTTCTAAACTTCTTCTCTGTTTCAGTGAAGATTAGTCTGGTGACGTAGGACTAAGCGTGACTTTCCAGAGCCCACCGGATGTCGCTGAACCTTGTCGTCGGTCCCCCATCATATTTTTAATCTCCATTGTTGATTAGAATAGCAAACAACTCTTACTGCACGCATAGTAGTTCCTAGGGAAAGTTCCTGCGCAGCTTAAATTGGTCAAATCATGTAACATCGTAATATAGCCAACAGTCTCCTTCCGGACATGCTTGATGCTACTAAAAAAACCCTGCTGTTTTCTGTGCGCTATTTGGGCTTCGGACAAGATTCAAGATTCAAGAGTTTTATTTGTCACATACACAATTATATACAGAATATACAGCTGGCAGTGAAATGTAAACAGGTCCACTCCATGGACAGTGCAAAGTTAATACACTTTCTATTGCCCCTAAATAGAAAGTTTTCGGGATAGCTGGTGAAACCCTGAATTTCCTCAGCTGGCGCAGGTGGTACAGTCTTTGCCTGGCTTTTTTCACCTGTGTCTGAATGTGTGCAGTCCAGGTCAGGTCCTCAGAGATGTTTACACCCAGGTACTTGAAGCTGCTCACTCTCTCTACTGGTGACCCGCTGATCATGAGAGGGGAGTATGTCTGTTGCTGTCTCTTCCTGAAGTCCACAATCAGTTCTTTGGTCTTGCCAACATTCAGAGAGAGACAGTTGTCCTGGCACCATGATGTTAGATGCTCCACCTCGTCCAAGTATGCCATCTCATTGTTGTTGGAAATGAGGCCCAGGACAACAGTATCATCAGCAAATTTGATGATAGAGGTGGAGCTGTGTGTGGACAAACAGTCATGTGTGTAGAGAGAGTAGAGCAGGGGACTCAGGACACAGCCCTGTGGAGCTCCCACACTCAGGGTGATGGAGGTGGAGGTGGACTGGCCTACTCTCACCACCTGAGGCCTGCCAGTGAGGAAGTCTTCAAACCAGTGGCAGAGAGAAGAATTCAGGCCGAGATCCAGGAGTTTGGCGGTTAGCTTGATGGGAACTATGGTGTTAAAGAGACAGAGATCCTCAGAGACAGAGATCATGTGGTTGTTGCTGCTCTGAGTAATTCCCTCTGACGCGTCACTTGGCGGAGTCGCATTGCCACGGTTACAGTCAAAGCGAGCGTAGAAAGAGTTTAACTCATTCACAAGCGACGGATCAGCTCTCACCTCTGCAGAGGATTTAGATCCAAAAGAGCAGATGGACCTCAGACCCTGCCACATGCGCCGCGAGACGTTGAGTTGGAAATGAGACTCCACTCGATCCTTATAACGGAGCTTTGCAGCTTTAACTGCACGCTGCAGAGCATAGCAGGACGATCTGTATTCAGTCATGTTCCCCGATAGGAGACCGGCGTTGTAAGCGGCAGTGCGTGTGTTCACTGCAGCGCGGATTGAATTGTCCACCCACGGTTTCTGATTTGAGAAGGACGTTATTGTTATTGTTTGTGTGGCTTGCTCTGTAAGTGTGTTGATGAAGCAAAGCGCCACATCGGTGAACTCGCTGACGTCAGATGAACTCGCCCGGAACATGTCCCAGTCAACATCATCCAGAGCTGCCTGTAGCGCGGTCTCTGAATGGGGCGACCAGCGTTTAACTTCCCGCCTCACCGGACATGTGGTTAAATGGACAAATACACTAAAAATATATCAAAAGGTCTGTCTTGGCGAGTTCTCCTGCACATAAACACAGTCTGATATATCTTAAGTGAACATAAACATTTGGAAAACTAATCAAATGCTTGTCAGTATAGATTTAGTACACAGTTTTAAAGTGACAGTAGCCTAAATCAACCTCATTTAATGTTAATCAAACAAAAGAAAACGAGATAATCATTCACTGCTCTTCACAGAATAATTTGAGCAACTTTAATAAGAAGCAATGTATATTTAATTAATACGGTATGCAGTGTTTTATTTTTTTACATTTGATTATTTAATTTCTGTAAATTATATTATTTTTGTAGGCTACGTTGTCTCGTAGGCTTTTTTTCTGTTTGTCCTACTGTTTGTAATATTTTCTTTTTTATTGTATTACTGACCCAGCAAACAATTTTGCATTTTAAAAGACGTCTAATAGCCGCCCAAACACAGCCCTGACATCTAGGTTAAAACAAGGCAAAATTTGGGCTGTCAGTGAAAATTTATTAGACGTCTAACCATAGCTCAAGAATAGACTAGTCATCTAGAATATGAACTGAATGTTGAAACCAAACACCTTGTAATCACTGTTGACTTTGCATACATGATGGAATATCATACATCTCGCAAGTTATTTTGGCAAAAACGACATGTGGCTAGAAGTGGGTTACTCATAGCCAGACTATATCGGGTCTATAGTTAACCAAGATGGCTATTGCTTCCTGGGGACTGTTTCAACTCACTGTTGTTTGCTTGCAGTGAAACTGCTCTGAATTAACAGATTAAGGGGATGAGGGTCATTTTGGGGTTTTTGTGAATGCACTGACAGTTTTGCTTAGGGCCCCTAGAAATCTAGGACCAGCACTGCTTACCGTTGTTCTAATGTTGATGAATCCATGATATATTCTAAATGACGGAGTGCATCCACTCACATAGTAATTTCATAAAACATGCCCAAACCATGCCTTCACTCTCCTGCTAGCTTGCTTGAAAGCATCTGCAGCAACATCAAGAAAAGGACTGTAATTTTTAAAAATGACTTAAGACATTTTTGTCATTTGTTTTTATATAGGCCTAGAGATTACACACGGTTATGTTTCAACCTCTCATTTGACAGCTTTATATACAGGTTGCATTTTGTCATGTTATTTTACATTTATTTATTGTTACTCTGTATAAAATGAATCATTTTGTCACTTAGTTAGTCAATAATTTTTTTTAGTCCTCTTTTCTGAGGCCACCTAAATCATGACCATCATTTTATGCACAAATATGTGTGTTCACTTTAGTGAATGAGAGCTTATGTGTTTTGAGCATTGAACTTTGCACAATGAACAGTTTTGGTGGTACTGTGTTAGGTCACACTGTCCATTGTAAAAAGCAAAACCAGAACAAGTAAATGCACAGAGTAGCAATTACTTTATTTAAAATATGTATTAAAAAAATAATAATAATAATAATAAAAAAACATTTCTGGCACACAACTTTCATAATATATTTTAAAATGCAGTAGAGATGAAGGCTGTAAATAACAAAACAACTAAATAAGTTGACCACGTACCTTGCACCTGTCGCTGAAAATTGTTGGCATTGCAGCTTGTTGAAAGTAATTACATAATCAGAATAAGAATCACTGCTCTGGGGAGTCATAGGAACCTTTAACAGTGCCATTTTCAGTTAGCGTCAGCAGATCTGCCCGACTCCCTCTCGTACAATCCAGCCACCATAATGTCTAATTATGTTTCTGTGTAGTAGCAATCTGAGGACACAAGCCAAGCATCATCTCAATTTTAGCAGTGAGGCATTTTGAGCAAAAGACCACATGCAGTGCAGACTTAGTCTTTAGGGTGGGCCTACTTTATGAAGATATTTAGCTAAAAATGCTAAGAGGAGAGTCTATCTTAAAATGGAACTCTGCTGGTCCAGGCTGATGTATGTTATGTTATGTTAAGTGCTGGTATATCAGGACCAGTTTAGCCATGCTGTTCTCCCAGTACTAACCAGCCTAGAATTCCATTCAGCTGGTCTCTTTTGGGTTGCCACTGTCGTTCACTGCAACACTTCAGATGACCAAATGGCACTAACTCAACAAATAAAATAAAGAGAAGAATGCCATGAAACCTGTGACTAAGGAGGGAGGCTTATAATTCCCAACACAGGTGCTGAAATTAAATTTGGCAGTATGAATTAGACTGGTGGCCGGCTGACCCTCTCACAGTGGTGTAACATTAATTATCTTTCCCCAGAAGTAAAATGTTAAGATGAGATGGCTTTACATGAGGAAAATATCATGGCTAACAGAGAAGAAAAAAAAAGTTAATTATGTTCAAAAGTTATTTGAGGATATAATGAATAATGGATACATTTTTAGAGCAGCTAGTAGCTAGTGAGTATGCTTGTTCCTGGCAAAATTATGTCCAGGTGATGACAAGTTACCATAAAAGTGCAGCCACCATCATTATGCTGAGGAAAAGTGGGAGGGAAAAAGGCTTCTGCTCATTTTCTGCATGGCTAAAACTGTGGCTCATGAGATCAAATAGAACAATGAGAAATAGTGAGCCATACATTGGCAGAGTCCATGTTCAAAAAATAATTTCATGTGCGTCATTTTGAAGACACGGGAATGTAGGCCTATGTGTTCTCTAATATGGAATAATGACCAGTAAGGTGCTCCAGTATCTCACTACATTTTGTAGAAGAGCTATAATGTCAGTGTTTTGGCTTCTAACAGTATAAATAAAGATTTTTTCATATCTATAAAATATTGGTATCACTTTACAATTAGGTTCCATTAGTTAAAATGAACTAACAATGAAAAATACTTCTAAAGCATTTATTAATCTTAGTTACTGTTCATTTCAACATACACTAAAACATTATTAAAATCAAAAGTTGAGAATATCTGATTGTTAGTTAATTGAAGTTAGTTAATTGATTGTTAGTTAATTGAAGTTAATTAAAAATCTGTAATGGACCTGAGCTAATGTAAACTAACAAGAACAGTTGTATTTTTGTGTATTGGTCGTTGCTAGTTAGTTAGTTAATGCACTAACCAATGTTAACTAATAGGAACTTATTTTAAAGTGTTGCCAAAATATGGTAAATGAATAACACTGATTATCTCTTCATCACAACACCTGTTAATGGGTGTGATATATTAGGCAGCAAGTGAACATTTAGAAGGAGGAAGAAGGAAAAATGGGCAAGTGTAAGGATTTGAGCGAGTTTGCCAAATTGCGATGGCTAGACGACTGGGTCAGAGCATCTCCAAAACTGCAGCTCTTGTGGGGTGTTCTCGGTCTGCAGTGGTCAGTAGGTGGTGCAAGGAAGGAACAGTGGCGAACCGGCGACAGGGTCATGGGTGGCCAAGGCTCATCGATGCACGTGGGGAGCACGTGCACTACTGTAGCTCAAATTGCTCAAGAAGTTAATGCTGGTTCTGATAGAAAGGTGTCAGAATACACAGTGCATCATAGTTTGTTGTGTATGGGGCTGCATAGCCGCAGACCAGTCAGGGTGCCCATGCTGACCCCTATCCACTGCCAAAAGTGGCAACAGTGAGCACGTGAGCATCAGAACTGGACCACGGAGCAATGGAAGAAGGTGGCCTGGTCTGATGAATCACGTTTTCTTTTACATCAGGTGTATGGCCGGGTGCATGTGTGTCACTTACCTGGGGAACACATGGCACCAGGATGCACTATGGGAAGAAGGCAAGACAGCGGAGGCAGTGTGATGCTTTGGGCAATGTTCTGCTGGGAAACCTTGGATCCTGCCGTGGATGTTACTTTGACACGTACCACCTACCTAAGCATTGTTGCAGACCATGTACACCCTTTCATGAAAACGGTATTCTCTGGTGGCTGTGGCCTCTTCTGCAGGATAATGCGCCCTGCCACAAAGCAAAAATGGTTCAGGTGTTTTTGAGGTGTTGACCTGTCCTCCAAATTCCCCAAATCTCAATCCAATGAACAAACAAGTCTGATCCATGGAGGCTCCACCTCGCAACTTACAGGAAATAAAGGATCTGCTGCTAACATCTTGGTGCCAGATACCACAGCACACCTTCAGGGGTCTAGTGGAGTCCATGCCTCGACAGGTCAGGGTTGTTTTGGCAGCAAAAGCAGGACCAACACAATATTAGGAAGGTGGTCATAATATTATGCCTAATCGGTGGATAATTATACATGCATATATTATACATATAGTTACATCTAGTTAACAATTTAAAATAAAATAGAAAATAAATACATATTTTAATAAATAAATATTTGACCCAATATACACTCACCTAAAGGATTGTTAGGAACACCATACTAATACTGTGTTTGACCCCCTTTCGTCCTTCAGAACTGCCTTAATTCTACATGGCATTGATTCAACAAGGTGCTGAAAGCATTCTTTAGAAATGTCGGCCCATATTGATAGGATAGCATCTTGCAGTTGATGGAGATTTGTGGGATGCACATCCAGGGCACGAAGCTCCCATTCCACCACATCCCAAAGATGCTCTATTGGGTTGAGATCTGGTGACTGTGGGGGCCATTTTAGTACAGTGAACTCATTGTCATGTTCAAGAAACCAATTTGAAATGATTTGAGCTTTGTGACATGGTGCATTATCCTGTTGGAAGTAGCCATCAGAGAATGGGTACATGGTGGTCATAAAGGGATGGACATGGTCAGAAACAATGCTCAGGTAGGCCGTGGCATTTAAACGATGCCCAGTTGGCACTAAGGGGCCTAAAGTGTGCCAAGAAAACATCCCCCACACCATTACACCACCACCACCAGCCTGCACAGTGGTAACAAGGCATGATGGATCCATGTTCTCATTCTGTTTATGCCAAATTCTGACTCTACCATCTGAATGTCTCAACAGAAATCGAGACTCATCAGGCCAGGCAACATTTTTCCAGTCTTCAACTGTCCAATTTTGGTGAGCTTGTGCAAATTGTAGCCTCTTTTTCCTATTTGTAGTGGAGATGAGTGGTACCCGGTGGGGTCTTCTGCTGTCGTAGCCCATCCGCCTCAAGGTTGTGCATGTTGTGGCTTCACAAATGCTTTGCTGCATACCTCGGGTGTAACGAGTGGTTATTTCAGTCAAAGTTGCTCTTCTATCAGCTTGAATCAGTCGGCCTATTCTCCTCTGACCTCTAGCATCAACAAGGCATTTTCGCCCACAGGACTGCCGCATACTGGATGTTTTTCCCTTTTCACACCATTCTTTGTAAACCCTAGAAATGGTTGTGCGTGAAAATCCCAGTAACTGAGCAGATTGTGAAATACTCAGACCGGCCCGTCTGGCACCAACAACCATGCCACGCTCAAAATTGCTTAAATCACCTTTCTTTCCCATTCTGACATTCAGTTTGGAGCTCAGGAGGTTGCCTTGACCAGGACCACACCCCTAAATGCATTGAAGCAACTGCCATGTGATTGGTAATTTAATGTAATTAACTTACATATGAGGTTGTATTTTAGTTATTGCCCATATAGATGAACAGCAAGGCAGCTCATGGGACTTTGGAACAGAGCCCATGTGCTAGAAAAAGTGAGAGAGTGAGAAAAGCCACAAACAATGGAGGGGTCACTGCTCAGAAAACCTTGTTAAAAGCCTCAGGGTCATCACAAACCTCAATCTGATTTGAGAAGCGGGACATGATGGTGTTCTACTCTCTAATGAGGGAGAGAAGGGCCTGAAGCCTCCGAGAGAGCCAACGTCTGGCACTCTGTCGCTGCGACACATAGAGGCCTGTCACACACATGCTCTTTTCCTCACTCCCCTTTTCTCTCCATTCCTCTTCTTATTTTACATATTCATTCACATACACATTTGCTGAGACAAAGATAAGCAGGAAACCTCTCACAGGACTGAAATTGGTCTGTGTGATAAGACTCTCACAGTCTCAGTGGGGCACCGCGTATAGTTTCACCGTGGGATCTGACACTGATGACCAGTTTAATGAGCATGTCACTCTCTCCTGCAGCTTGCAGCCCTTTTCCAGAAAGAATCAGGTACGTGAAACAGACCTGTGTTACAAACAACAGTATCTAAACGTTGTTTTACAATGACACATTTCTTTCGACGCTATAATAAGCATTTGACCTGAGGACAGAAGAGAGTGCTGTCATACTTCAATGGACTGTGTTCAGGAAAAAACATTATTCAATTGCTCTGTGCATTTCCACAGGAGATTTTCGGTGACATAACAGATTACTACAGCAGACTGAAATGCTATAAAATATTTAAGTCTGATAAAATAGCTGTTAAATGCATAACAATATTAGGCTTATATATATAAAAAAGCCTACTTAAAGGGATAGTTCACCCAAAAATGAAAATAAGCCCATGATTTACTCACCCTCAAGTCAAGCTAGGTGTATATGACAATATTAAAAAAGTCCTGGCTAATCCAAGCTTTATAATGGCAGTGTTTGTTGTGTTTTTGAAGTCTATAAAAATGCATCTATCTGTCATATAACTGCTCCACACGGCTCCACGGGGGGTTGATTAATAAAGGCCTTCTGAAGCGAATCGATGCATTTGTGTAAGAAAAATATCCATATTTAAAACTTTATAAAGTAAAGTTCCAGCCCGATTGCCTTCCGTATTCAACTTATGGAAAAAGTGTTGAAAGTGCCTCTGCAGTTCAAAATGCTTACGCTATGTCTGATGAGCGTAACTGGTAGCATAAGCATGTTGAACTGCAGAGGCACGAATATAACTCTGATTGTATTCGTCTGAAAGAAGAATGTCACATACACCTAGAATGACTTGAGGGTGAATAATTCCTGGGCTTATTTTCATTTTTGGGTGAACCAACCCTTTAAGTAGTCAAACAATCAGTATATTCAAATCAATAATTAATTAAATTCCCAAATATAAATTTTTTTAAAAATATTTAATGTCTTAATATACTTCATATTTATTACAAAAATACTACACATAGCGCATGATGACATTGAACTAGCAATTTAACTCTTACAACCTTCCCTCCTATAAATAATATTAAAAATTAAGATTGTGAAATCTGTGCACCAAACAGACTCTGGTAATCTACATACAGTATTGATTCACGGTGCTTCACAAAATGAGAACAGCAACCACAGCAGGTCCTATCAATTAAAATAAAACGCTGTCCTTTAATTTTATGATTCATTGGTTCAACACAGAAGATGTGCGTTAGACTTAAAATCTTCATACAGGACATTAAGCTCCATACACATGCAGGATAGAATCAGCATCTTTTAAGCCACTACATCAACATCTCTTATCATGGGAGTGGGGGAACAGATTCCGACAGCTGGATTGCTTGTCATTGGATTCTGTTCCCCCCCATATTTCTTACACATGGAGGTTCTAATATTTATCTTGGGGCAGTTGTGGCCTAATGATTAGAGAGTTGGGCTTGTAACCCAAATGTTGCGGTTTCGAGTCTCAGTACCGGTATGAAATGTAAGTAGGGGGAGTGAATGAACAGTGCTCTCTTCCACTCTCATTACCCATAACTGCCCAAAAACATTTAAGTATTCAAATCAAGATCCTTCTATTATCTATTGAAACCCACAATAATATTTAAAGCTTAATATATAAAATCATCATTTATTAGGTACTTTTAATTGGGAGGTGGCTGTCCCGAACCTAATTCTGAAAATTATATTGAATTAATTTTTGTATTTTATTCCATTGTTTATTTTCAAAATATCTTTTCGATTTATTTAAAAAGTAAATAATAATATTTTCTTATAAATCATGAAAATGTATGTAAAAATGTTCTGCTTATTCATGTCACCGAACTACACTACCTATGTTTTAGTCCATTGACTGAGGCTGATTTTAACCACAACTCTACAGGAAATATTCCTGTGTCCCCTAGTAGACAGGTCCCATCATTTTGAGGTAATGTGTTAAAGTCTGAAAACCTGTGTGTAACTTTATCATTGTTTTTTTGGTGTCATTCCATAACATTTAGTTTTTATGTGTGTACAACTGTTCAGAACTGTGCTAGCTAACCATGTGCTGATTAGCATCTTTGAGCTAGGCTCAAAAGTATCTGAAATTGTCACTACCGAAACAGTCACAACCGAAACGTGGTGATGTTTCGGTTATGACATCATTGTTTTTTGGGTGTCATTCCATAAAACTTTGTTTTTATGTGTGTACCACTGTTCAGAACTGTGCTAGGTAACTATGTGCTGATTAGCATCTTTGAGCTAGGCTCAAAAGTATCTGAAATTGTCACTACCCGAAAGGACATGGTAATGACCAAAACATGTCATCGTTGTTTTGGTAGTGACAAAAGGGAACACATAATCCTTTATTCAGGGGAAATAAACAAAATGTTACTATGTGAGCTAAAAAATGATCACTACCAAAACATTACTGTCACTATCGAAAATGTGCAGTCACGACCGAAACACAGGATTTTTGTAAAAAATAAACTATATTTAATGTTATGATAGTGTTTGGTTCATTATATATTCAAACTAATGAATCGTTAACTTTGAAATCAGTATGACTAACTTTATGATTTTTACAATGAAAGAATGGATTAAAAATACAACAAATCTCATAAAGTACACTTGAAATATTGTTAAAATTGTAATTGTTATTGATTTACCTGTGGAAACGTTTTAATAAAATAGCAATAAAAAAAAAAAAAAATATATATATATATATATATATATATATATATATATATATTTATTTACAAAAACTTAATAGGTCAATATAACCCTTCTTATTAAATTATATATTATTGTGTTTTGGTAGTGACAAATTTGGGGAGAGGAAAAATATTCCAAAACTTTCTGAAAATATATGAAAATTAGCTGCACAATTACGTGTACCATGGATATTATACAATTTGCATACATACAACATTTGTGGAAAAATATATATTTTTAAAGATCCAACTCTGAATTTGAACCCGTTCTGTAGAATGGCCCTGCTATGTTTTGCACTGTATTCAGTAGCAGTGCTGAGTTGAATAGCCTAATCATTGCAGAAAAGCATGAGAGGCGATTTGTTCCTAAATGCATGCGTTAGATTAAAGGTATGGTTCACACAAACATTATTTACTGATTTACTCATCCTCAAGCCATCCTAGGTGTATATGACATTCTTCTTTCAGACAAATACAAACTAATAAAAAAGTGTGTCCTTCCATTATAAGAAAAATATCCATATTTAACACATTATAATGTAAAATATCTAGATTCCACCAGACCACCTTCCGTATTCAACTTACGGAAAAAGGGTAACTGGCGTGGCGTGACGATAACGTCAGATGTAGTGTAAGCGTTTTGAACCGCGAGAAGCGTTACACTTTCTGCGTAAGTTGAATATGAAAGGCGGTCCGCCAGACGCTAGATATTTTACTTTATACATTTTTAAATATGGATATATTTTCTTACACAAACTCATCAATTTACTTCGGAAGGCCTTTATTAACCCCCCGGAGCCGTGTGGATTACTTTTATAATGGATGGATGCACTTTTTTGGGCTTCAAATTTTGGGCTGCCATTTACTCCCATTATAATGCTTGGATTAGCCAGGACATTTTTAATATAACTCTGATTGTATTCATCTGAAAGAAGAGTGTCATACACCTAGGAAGGCATGAGAGTGAGTAACTTATAGGATACTTTTTCACTTTTGGATGGACTATCCCTTTAATAGGCCTAACCGTTAATAGAACCAAACGTTATTTGGTTCCATTTTTAGTGGTTCTCAATTTCCAACCTCATCCTTGACTAATCATTACAGTTTATTATTACTCATCTGCAGTCATCTACAGCACAATGTCCTGAGTGCACTAAATACTTCTGTTGAATCTTCAGAACTTGATTTAAACCTGTCATTTGGCTTTCCTCCAGTGCCGTGATTCTACTAGCCTGGTCCTACCAGACTCTCGTACATTTCATTTGTACAGAGAGTCTGGCCACTCTCCATTGACAAGCGTTAACTTCCTTGAAGGCGGGTACGCTGTTGAAGTTTAAAACTTTTGGATCTGCCCAGAGCCACTCTGGATCTGCCATAACCAATCACTAACGTTTGGTCGTGACGTATGCCATCTCAAACTAGCGCACAACATCAACGTCATCGTTCTCAGCCACTCCCCCTGTTCGCTGATTGGACCGGTTAAAATTTGACTGGAGAAAACCAGAGAATATACCGCAAACCCAGACAGAGTACTGAAGGAAAATGAAAATTGAGCCAGGCTATGATTCTACCACACCAACATTTTTATTGACACTGCAGTAACTCGTTTGTAGGATACTGCTGCTTGCTGTAATGTTGAAGAGAGCAAACTAACCCAAAATATTACAGCAATTTGAAATCAAATTTAGAATGAATAAATCGTTGTTGGTGTATATCCCAGAGCGGTCACTGTGTTCACTCTTATGAATATAAATATGCTTAGATGCAAATACAATATAAGGATCATAAAAAATAAATTACAATGTAAGGAGATCCTCTCAACTTGCATATTGTCTTGATTTCAAACACATTATGGGTCTGCTTAAAATTGCTTATTGGCTTTTTGTAACTGCAAAAATCACATTTACAATATGCTAATCAACACCACGGTCCTGAGACCAGGTTTGTACTTGCTTTACAATCAACAGTTTGCCTCGTCATACTTAATTTGTAGAATACAAATCTCAGTAACAATAATATTCAGAATAGATAGCTTGGTATTATTGTATAATATCCCAGAGTGGTCACTTTGTTCATTCTTATGAATACACATTGAGCAGCCACAGGGCATCAGACAGAAAATCTAATATACGGATCATGTCAAAGGAAAACAAGGCCTCCGATGAGAGGTGAGATAATGGAACAGAATAAAGAAAAACTCCAAAGCTCAGTTTATTTTTCTTCATAGCTGTGGCCTGCAGCGTCTGGTGAGCAGTGGCTTGTGTATCTGCATAGGCTGCATTCGAGTTTACAGTTCAGTTAATGGCAGCCAGAAGCAGTTCCAGGGTCAGTGCATATTCAGCTCAAACATCTGTGGACCATCCTTTGAAGTAATACTGGAATATGATACGCTTTAAAATAAATGTTAAATTCAGTGAGGAGTTGATATTATGAAGGAAATATTTCAGTACTACTGGAGCTACAACACACACAAATACTCACTAACCTGGTCTATGCCCAAAGTTATGCACTTTTCTCGTTATCTAATCCGCTATTATTTGGAGGGCTCAAATAATTCTGTGAAATATGTGTTTTCCTTGGCTATGGCAATGAGTACTAATATGAGATTTCTGTATAGACACCTGCACCATTATTTAAATGAGCTTTCAACTTGCAGAATAAGCTTTAATGCATAAATGTGTTTACTGTCACTTTTGATCAGCTTAGTGTGTCCTTGCTGAATAAAAGTGAATATATACTGACCCCAAACTTTTGTATGATGTAGGCAAGGCTAATGCACTTTACTAATGTGGTTTCACTGTCTCCATAATATTTAGAAATCTATGTATATATCAAGAGCATGAGGGCTATATTTAGTAAGTCGCCTGAACATTTAATAAACTGAATGCTTAATCAGAAATCATAAGCTAACATTATGGGGCCTCCTACTTTTTGATAAATTCTGGTCATCATATTACTGTCTGAGCTTCAGATGTTTTATTGAAAATGATTTGTAATGCTAAGTAAATGAGACCGACATTGCACACGTTTCTCAGTTTGGGTAAGATGAAAACTTACTTTTATGGGGAAACAAACTTTTATGTTTCCCCTGTGCTTTTTCAGATATTACCTTTCATGTATTATTTGTCTGTTTGTGAATGTAAAAGGTCTGCAAAGTTTCAAACATCAAAGTGCACAATAAATATAGTTATTGTCTCTTAAAAGAAAGAACCAATTCTGAATACTGAAACGAGTTGTCAGTAATTCTAGTCTTACTTCCTGCTCCAACCTATGTAGGTTTGTAACAAATTTGCATAATTCCAGCCTATGGTTCTCATTGGCTGCCCGAGAACAACATCTACTTTGACCCGACCTCATACACTGTAGTTGTAGCTGAGGCCTGGAAGAGTTTGGATCGTGTTGTCGAGAATTGCGTAGTACTTGATATTAGAGCAATAAAAAATGTACTTAAAATATACTTGTGCAAATTGCTATGAGGATTTTAGCAAGTAGGGGAGAGCGGGGCACAACCTAACATGGGGTTAGTTGTAACACGCATGGTTTAACACTTTCCACACATGCCAGAATGACGAAACTTTGTGTATTTACTAGTTGCCATATCAACATTACTTAGAGAAAAAAATGCGCCAAAATTAAGAAATCTTTGGAAGATATCACTGAACATTTATTTAACCATAGCAAAAGTAAATTTCTTAAGTTTATTTTTCATCTCTGTTTTTGTGTTTATTTAAAATAAGATCTTATATCTGTTATTTAACAGTTCAAGAGAGATTCAGGATTCAAGAGTTTTATTTGTCACATGCACAGTTATATACAGAATATACAACCGGCAGTGAAATGTAAACAGGTCTGCTCCATGGACAGTGCAAATTCTCTATCTGTAGAATTATAAATAAATCAAGTCAAGTAGAAAAATAAATAAATAAAGAAGTGGAATAAAATAAGTGAAATCAACTGTGCAGTGAGTAAACTGTAGACTTATAAATATGCGGTTAACAGAAATGTACAAAGTATAATGTGCAAACAGGTTTATAACAGGTTGTTACACAGTAACAACGAGAACAGAAAGTGCAGTGCAATGTCAGTATATTGATGGTCACGTGATGTTAAGTGACTGAGTTCAGGAGTCTGATGGCCTGGGGGAAGAAGCTCCTCCTGAGTCTCTCAGTTTTGGCCATCAGGCTTCGGAAGCGCTTACCAGATGGCAGCAGCGTGAAATGAGGGTTTGCAGGGTGATTAGAGTCCTTGATGATCTTAGTAGCTCTACCTTTGCAGCGTTTGGTGTAGACGTCCTGCAGAGACGGGAGAGCTGACCCTGAGATACGCTCGGATAAGCGCACGACTCTTTGCAGGGCTTTGCAGTCATGACTGGTGCTGTTCCCATACCACGCTGTGATGCACTGAGTTAATACACTTTCTATCGCCCCTAAATAGAAAGTTTTCAGGATAGCTGGTGAAACCCTGAATTTCCTCAGCTGGCGCAGGTGGTACAGTCTTTGCCTGGCTTTTTTCACCTGTGTCTGAATGTGAGCAGTCCAGGTCAGGTCCTCGGAGATGTTTACACCCAGGTACTTGAAGCTGCTCACTCTCTCTACTGGTGACCCGCTGATCATGAGGGGGGAGTATGTCCGTTGCTGTCTCTTCCTGAAGTCCACAATCATTTCTTTGGTCTTGCCAACATTCAGAGAGAGAGACAGTTGTCCTGGCACCATGATGTTAGTTGCTCCACCTCATCCAAGTATGCCGTCTCATTGTTGTTGGAAATGAGGCCCAGGACAAGGACAGTTGAGATGGTTCTTTAATGCTGATCTACCAGCAGAAGACATGAGCCCGGGTTTAAATCCCAGTTGAGCAGGTGGGGTGTGTTGTCACACTGCATTACAATGAGCCCCTATTAGAAATATGCTATTATATTCTATACTTTTATCAATTCTTATGAGAAACCACGAAAAAAGGGTGAATGATGACCGAGAGTCAATGTTCAGAAATTATTCATTATTATTATGTTTTGAACTATGCTGTATAGCTGTGTTTAGCAGTGTGTTTGTTGTCAATCTCAAAAATGTTTATTTTTAATTATTAAAAAATGCCATTATTTTATTTTTTAAAAAAAATTAATAATTGTATTTTATTGACAAAATATTTTAGTTTGTCTTGGATATTTTTTTATTTTTTATTTATTATATCAGATAACATTTTAAGCTGTCATTTGGTCATGTGACAATGTGCCCCTCACAGGTTACAGTGTACCCCACCTATGGGGCATGTTGTCACACTTCATTTCCATTCTTTCGGGGTAAAATCAAGAAAAAGGTATACACTGTATTAATGAAACAAAACCACATAATTGTACTAGACGTGTAAAATGAATGTGGGAAAAAATAAATACTCTGAACCCCAAGTGGATTTATACAAACTGAGAAAGTCAACAAGCGTTAGGTTGTGCCCCGCTCTCTTTTTTATCAGTGTATATTATGAGAAAATTAAAGTGTTTTTTGACCTTGGATGCATATTGTAGGAGATTAACAAATTTAGGAGTATCTAGTTTAGTATAATAGGGGCACTTAGTTCAGCCAAAATGAAAAGTCTCATTATTTAGTCTGTAAAACATGCTATTGTTAAAGAACATGCTCAACTCTTCTGGATGCATTACTTTTACTCATATATCAAACAATTCTGCAATAACATTAATGTCTACATTTAAGATATCTATGAATAATATATAATATGGTTCTATTAACGGGTTACATAACAAGGTGAAACCTTTTGTCCCTTTAACAACGTGTGACAAAAAGCTGTGCACAGCCATTATGCATAATGAGATATTCCATACACGCATGGAACCCATAATTACAAAAATGTGGTGGTTCCATTCCAGTTATTAGTCTCTTAGCCACAAAATCTCCCTGACAGCCTGTCATTTCACAAAATCTTTTTAGAGACCCTGACAAAAGCAAAAGTTATATCATTATTATAAGTTATATTACAAAATCTACAGTACCTGATGCAACAGTATATATCATTTCAATTTTCTGGTTCAGCTCTTCTACTTTGAGAAAACATCCATGAATGTTATATCATGGATTCATATATTTCCTCTGCTCCCCTATGTAAGTGCTTGGAGGCTTTGATGCTGTGCCTTTTCTATCGATGTCAGTGTTCTGTGGTCGGTCAGACAACACCGCCTTCACACGCAGACGTTTTCAGATGAAAATGGGCCTGCAACCTTTCATTCTGCACTGCTGAAGGTAGAGAGGGGGGTGGAATCTCATGGGGAGACCTCCGCTTTGTTTGAGAAACATCAACATTCAACTCCTACTCTCCCCTCACACACAAACACACACAGTGCTGATGACTGAGAACCTTTTCTGGTGTGGATGTGTTGGATTTCAAAAGTTGCCTCAATCTCCCACATACATTCTCCATATGGAATACTATATTCTGAACATTCATGTTAATTGTGGCATGGTCACATATTTTTGTATATTGATTCTAGTTGTTCCAGGAACTGATATTATTGGTGTATATTAGTTCTCATATTAGTTCACAATCTCTGTCTTTACACGTAATAAAATAATCTCAATTTAAAACAATATTTAATAATTTTTATTATTATTATTATTATTATTATTATTGTGTAAGTAATGTAATATGTTACATTAGGACACAATATACAGGGCCATATTTTAACGATCTAAGCACATGGTCTAAAGCGGACGGTACAAGTGCACTTAGGGCGTGTCCGAATCCACTTCTGGTAGTTTAACGACGGGAAAAATGGTTGGCATGCCCTCCGCAAGGGTTGTCCCTATTGTCTTAATGAGTACACTTTAAAAAATGCTGGGTTAAAAACAACCATGTCTGGGTTATTTGGCAACCCAGTGCTGGGTAAATATTGGACAGAACACATGCTGGGTTATTTTTACCCAGCTTGTTGGGTACCCATTGACCCATTTGCTGGATTGTTTTTGGAAAGTGCTGGGTCACTCAATTTGATATTGAAGATTTTTAATTTTAAATAATAAAATGCACTAGCCTCTGTTTTATATTTATTTATTATATATATATATATATATATATATATATATATATATATATATATATATATATATATATATATATATATATATATATATATATATATATATATATATATATATATATATATATACACACACTCACCTAAAGGATTTTTAGGAACACCTGTTCAATTTCTCATTAATGCAATTATCTAATCAACCAATCACATGGCAGTTGCTTCAATGCATTTAGGGGTGTGGTCCTGATCAAGACAATCTCCTGAACTCCAAACTGAATGTCAGAATGGGAAAGAAAGGTGATTTAAACAATTTTGAGCGTGGCATGGTTGTTGGTGCCAGACGGGCCGGTCTGAGTATTTCACAATCTGCTCAGTTACTGGGATTTTCACGCACAACCATTTCTAGGGTTTACAATGAATGGTGTGAAAAGGTAAAAACATCCAGTATGCGGCAGTCCTGTGGGTGAAAATGCCTTGTTGATGCTAGAGGTCAGAGGAGAATGGGCCGACTGATTCAAGCTGATAGAAGAGCAACTTTGACTGAAATAACCACTCGTTACAACCAAGGTATGCAGCAAAGCATTTGTGAAGCCACAACACGCACAACCTTGAGGCAAATGGGCTACAACAGCAGAAGACCCCACCGGGTACCACTCATCTCCACTACAAATAGGAAAAAGAGGCTACAATTTGCACGAGCTCACCAAAATTGGACAGTTGAAGACTGGAAAAATGTTGCCTGGTCTGATGAGTCTCGATTTCTGTTGAGACATTCAGATGGTAGAGTCCGAATTTGGCGTAAACAGAATGAGAACATGGATCCATCATGCCTTGTTACCACTGTGCAGGCTGGTGGTGGTGGTGTAATGGTGTGGGGGATGTTTTTTTGGCACACTTTAGGCCCCTTAGTGCCAATTGGGCATCGTTTAAATGCCACGGCCTACCTGAGCATTGTTTCTGACCATGTCCATCCCTTTATGACCACCATGTACCCATTCTCTGATGGCTACTTCCAGCTTACATGTCACAAAGCTCGAATATTTCAAATTGGTTTCTTGAACATGACAATGAGTTCACTGTACTAAAATGGCCCCCACAGTCACCAGATCTCAACCCAATAGAGCATCTTTGGGATGTGGTGGAACGGGAGCTTCGTGCCCTGGATGTGCATCCCACAAATCTCCATCAACTGCAAGATGCTATCCTATCAATATGGGCCAACATTTCTAAAGAATGCTTTCAGCACCTTGTTGAATCAATGCCACGTAGAATTAAGGCAGTTCTGAAGGCGAAAGGGGGTCAAACACAGTATTAGTATGGTGTTCCTAATAATCCTTTAGGTGAGTGTGTGTGTATATATATATATAGGACAGGAACAGTTCATACAATATTTTTTATTCAATGAAGTTTTTTACAGTCATAAAATACTCAAAAACATTTAGTAAATGTTTTAGGATGTGACAGGAGCAGCAACAGCATCCAGTGGGAATCTGTGGGAAGAAAACTGCTATCAGTAGATTGTTCCAGTTCATTAAATCACAATCTTATATGTTGATTTTTGAAAAGTTACATAATGTCATAATGTCAGACATTTCAGTTTCAACCCATCAAACGCATAGCGCTAGCGCATTAGATCAACAGCGCTACTTTTACTCTCTATGCTATTAGTCAGTGAAGCACGTTGTTCGGCTAGCGTTCCCCGCAGACGTTAGCTGTGACTTACATGTAAAAAGAAAAGTTAAATTGTGAGACATTTTCCTCTTTGTTCAGTAATAATTTGATAGGAATACAATGTAATACAAACCTGAATTTCATTCAGGAATTTCCCCTCAGGGGAACAGAACACAAAATATCCAGTTTTAACCGGTTTGGCACAGACTACCCAACATTGGGTTACATTGACCTAGCACTGGGTAGGTATGTGATGACCCAGAAGCTTAGTTACAGAAAAACTACCCAGCTGAGTACAAATATTTAACAAAAATAATCCAATAAAATGACCCAGCATTTGGGTTCAAATAAAATATCCCAGCATTATTTAGAGTGTAATGGGTGTGTTTTGGCTGTAAAGTGCAATAAACCAATCAGAATCTCATCTCCCATTCCCTTTAAGCCAGTTGTGCTTGCACCATGGCGGATTCACTATTGTGGAATTTGTGAGCTGAAAGACTGAACACTTCTCCAGGGAGGAATTCTTATATTTTTAATATTTAAAAATGTTTGTGAGCTGCTGCGTGTCCCTGTGTGTGTAATAAGCAGAGTGTATGTGCGTTGTGGACCCGCCTATAGGCGCATATTACTAACACGCCCTTTAAATAACTAAAAAAATCTTTCAGTTGATCAATAGCGCAGTCGTTTTCAGTTGCCTCAAAATAGCAACGTGCCAACAATGAGCCTGAACAAACATCGCTTTCAGACCAGAACGCCCATGGGCGCACAAATGGCCACAAATGCATTTGCTATTTAAACATCGTGGTGCAGGACATGAAAATGATAACTGCGTCGGGCTGAAACTAGCAAAAAATGCCTGGTGCCGCAGATGTATGACATATATATGGTCTTTTTTAGTGCCATATATACATATTTAAGAGCTTGTCAGTAATTAATTAAATTATTTATTTATTTATTTATTTATTTATTTATATTGGCATTGATGCATATATTTCTGTCTATTTCAGTATGTTTTAAGTTTTTCTGTAAAACAGAAAAGAATGTTTTTATTTGCATCTGTATTCTATGAGCTGTGTGCAGTAGATGCATGTACGTCGAGCATTTCAAGTGCTATCAAAGATGACTCGTTTTTTTATCTGTCTTTGATATCAGTCCATTCGGTTGCTTCAGGCAGATTTGCCTTTGTATCCATTCCCTCGGCTATTCTTACATCCTTTTTGCCTCTTTTAAGAATTGATTGTTTCTTAGGTAAAAAATAAATAAATAAAAAATAAACAAATAAACCATCTACAGACGATTCGCAGAAATGCAGTTTATGAATATAGATCTCATACTCTTGCATCTGAGCATAGTTCTGATAAAGCTATTATAATTCAACTATTCCGTTATTTATAATGCCATATGTGTATATGAGTTAAGTGACAGCCAGGGGCTCTTCATATTTCTATCGGCCACAATCTGAGCTGCTCATCACACTGGCCTTAGTTTCCTCTGAAAATTATCGATTACTGACCCATGTCTCCCTCTCTCTTTCATTATCCCTCCCTCTGTGTCTCTCTTCTTTTCCCTGTCTGCGTAACTCATTGTGCCAATGTCACATGTGTGTATTGGGACACAGATGGAACTCGTACTCACTTTAATAAAGATAAAAGATGAGCACCACAAGGATTGAAAACAGCGGAGTTGAACACAAAAGGCTAGAGATATAGCGATCTGGAAAGCTAGCACATTTTGGCCATCAAATAACATTCTGAGATGCTGCAGTTCAATTATGTTTAACTGTGAGCAAAGTCTAATACAATATTATTTAAATACACGCTAAATAAATTACCCATACAAAAAAGTGATAGTATCAGATGTTGTATTGTTTGAGTGCCATATTCTTACATAATGCCATTGTTGAATTATTCATTCTGATTGGTTGATCAGAAGGTTCCAAAGTGTTGATAATTTTCAATGCATTGTCATGAAGTAGTCTTTAGATATGTTGAGTGTATTTCAGTTCCATAACATTTAATTATTAAAAATGTAACTAATTAATGCCTGACTGCATGATCTGCATGAAAGAGTAAAATTGGAAAAGACAGGTCTTTGAAGATGACTACACATCTACTCAGATGCTGGTAATTCTGGTGAATGCATTAAGAAGAAAAACATCAATAAGCTCTGTTGAAATGACTCCAGGGAAAAGCAGTCAATGAATAGATGAATGCACTGTGTACATTAAAGCGATAAAGGGTGCAGTTCTATTTCGAGGCAGAAGATATCTACCACAGTGAGCCAGAGAGGGAGTGCTTTTGTACTCTGGTGAACTGAGTGTGACAAAGCAAGAGAAGCCACCAGCAATCGTTGATGCATTTGCATGCACAGATATTCTCAGGTGCTTTCAGAAGCTCCACAAAACTGTTAGGTTGTACCTGAGTTTGTTTGATAACAGACTTCAGTTTAGTATGGTTGAAAGTTTTGATTAAAGGTTAGGCTACGAGAGCACATAAATTTGGATAAATCATTGTAGAAAAGTTAAAGCTCAGGGAAGAAGGAGGCGGGAACTGGCGAACGTTCACGAAACGACGAAGTTCATGAAACTTTAATCATAAAATAATAAACAAACACAAAACAGGCCTGGTCCTCTCTCGTCTTGCATTGTCATCACTCCTCTTATTCTTCCGGATCTTTCCATGAGATTTGAGGCCATTGTGGCACCCTCATTAGCAATCACGCCACCGGCCTCGCTCCGTTCCTACGGCTCTCAGAAATCAATCAGAATTCCCATCACTTGTTCATGTGAACTCATCTACGGGTCGCAGTTGGTTTGAACACAATTGGTCATAAATTGCGGTGGTACAATGACATAAATAAATGAAGATTATCTCATGATTTACTTACCCTCAAGCCATCCTTGGTGTATATGACTGGCTTCTTTCAAATAAATACAATAAAAATGTCCTGGCTCTTCCAAGCTTTATAATGGCAGTTAATAGAAGATGATTGAAATTTTGATTGGACTTTGAAGCCCAAAAAAGCTCATCCATACATCAAAAAAGATATCCATACAACTCAAAGGTGTTAATAAAGGCCTTCTGGCCTTCTTGTTTGTGTAAGAAAAATATCCATATTTAAAGCTTTAAAAACTAAAATAACTAGCTTCTGGCGATGGCCTACGCAAGTCGACTTACACCAAAAGAGTAACCCCTGACTCGGTGTAGGAGTAGCGTAAGCTCTCACGGTTCAAACAAATAGGGCTGGGCAACAAACTCAAGCTCCCATATTGAAATCCTCCAACATTTCTCTTTAAAAATTCTCATTTTAGAGTAATTCGTGACTGGTGTTTTGTTTTGCTCTATCCTCTGCACTTCCGCATTCGTCAATGCATCATACATCAGGTCAGGGGTTACTCTTTCGCTGTAAATCGACGCGTACAGCCATTTGTCGGAAGCTAGTTATTTTAGTTCACAAAGTTTTAAATATGGATATTTTTCTTACACAAAGGCATCACTTCACTTCAGAAGGCCTTTATTAACCTATTCATCTGAAAGAAGAAAGGATGGCTTGAGGGTGAGTAAATCATGGGCTAATTTTTCACCCTTTTTGGGTGAACTAACCCTTTAATACCCTAAAAGAACGATGTGATACTAGCGGTTTAATTAAACTGAAGTTCAGACCGTGCAATAGAACCACAGTGAAACAGCTTTGCACACACTGCTGCCAAACATTGCGACAAAAGCGGAAATGAGGCAAAACTTTCTTCTCCCCACTACCACAGTTACAAATCCGAGCATTTGCTGTGTGTCTATGTGAATGCGCTTCGATACTTCTGTAGAAGTCGTGCCTATTTGTAGGTGTGTGTTTGTGAGAAGCGCCTTGTGATTAAAGTGGGCTCTGGCGGTTTATGCGTGGGTGGTGACGCTCCCTGCGGTAGTTGTGTAGAGAGGTGAGCAGCGCCGTCAGGCTTTTGTGTCGTTTGTTGTGTCTCCGTTTCTGCAGGTTGAAGGAAAGAATAACTGAAAAGATTCTTCTTATACCTTCTCTTGGGGGACTCAATTGTTTTTTACTTCTTAGTGACTGAATTGATGTTTGAGCGCTGGAGATGTTCAGCTGTCAGGTTTTCAGAAATAAGAGGTAAGAATATTAGGACGACATAGGTAATATATATATATATATATATATATAATATATATATATATATATATATATATATATATATATATATATATATATATATATTCATAGTGGAAGCTTTATGACAATATACAGTTAAAATTATGAAATAATTTCAATTCATATCAATATTTCATAAAAAACATATTTAGTTGTTTTGATAATTACTATGAAATAAGTAAGACAATGTGCATATGGCTGCAATTTTCAATATTGGAACTCATAAATCATGTAAGTTTCAGTATCTCATGCAATTATGCTGCTTCTTCTTCTTACGCTTTCAGTGTGAAACAAGCCTAACCCATTTCCTTCAGTTTCATTTTACATCATACATTTGATATTAAAAATGTATAGTCTGATAATAGAGCTTCATCCATGTGTGAAGCTGAATCTGAAGTGGCATCTCAAGTCACAGCTGAAAGAAAAGCAGCTTGGATCATGTATTGATTTCTGCCCCACTCCTGTAATGAAGATGGTGTGCGCATTGACAAACCTGCTAATGGCCGGGCAGATATTCCGCAGCTGCTGCCACTCTCTGGCTTTTGTTTGACTCTGTGCATGGGAAGGCGCACAGCCTGTATTGCAGCCATGAGAGCCAAAATCATTCAAAAGATCTGTTTCCTACTATTTCCAGCAAGGGTGGCCCATTATGTGCAGCCTGTAATTAGCCACTGATTGATGGAGATAGAGGTGCCATTTCCTTTCGAAAATAAATGTAATACAGCCTCTGCAAACCATGTGATCTGCGCACAGACAGGACATTATCCAGAAGGCTGTGTGCTTTGAAATGTATAGTCTTCATAAACACATCAGGCTTCATTCTACGAATACGTCACAGAGAATGAATAATCCTTGTATTTTTGTAGTACTCTACAGTGTCGCTCATGATTTCAGGGCTTTTTCATCCTTGTAACTGAGGATATGCTGCTATGCAATTAAGTCCTTGGGGTGGATAATGCATACAGGGTTACTTGACAGTCTCTACAGTGTCAAGGGCCTTTCTTTCATGTCATCTCCATTTCAGGAGTAGGTATGATGCATAATTGAATTTTGTGAATTGCTGACAGCTGCTGGTGGGGACCCTGGCCCCGGCCCCTGGGGTTAACAGTGTTTACTTTCCAGTAGACACATAGGATGAAAAATGACGCTGTTCAAATTGAAAGGCGATTTCTCTGTTCTCAGTCACGCAGCAGGGTTTGCAGGGCATCCACTGAGAGGCTGTCATCGGTAATGACAGAATTATAAAAGGACATTTTTTATTTTCATTTAATTATCTTTTTCCTTTACTTTCAGAAGGCTTGAAAGCTCATTGGGTCTTTTAAGTGCCAAAACTTTTAATAGACATCTTATTTTGAGTATATATTTTTAACTGTGTTAAAGTATTAAAATAATGTGTTTTTAAATGTTCTCTCTTTTTAACCCTTAAAGGTTTTTTTTTTTTTTTTTTTATTACCTTTCACGTAGTGTAACATAGTTCTAAGTGAATGAAAACATCCTCCAAAGTTCCCACATGTGCACCGCAATACATTAGACACACACACAAACACACACACACACACACACACACACACACACACACACACAGGTTTGTTGATGGAAGCACACTCGCTTAATGCTGATGGTGAGGAATTACAGTTGAAACATCTCATAATGTCCATCAAACTGAGTAGCATCACTGAGAAACGTCCTGCTCAAGGTTCGGGTTGAAAAATTAGTTCTTCCGTTGTTTCATCAGTTTGGACTTGCACTGGGATTGATGTAAAATCAACGTCATCGTTACTGTCTTTACAGTGTGTGCTATCGCTGAGCTTTAGGAACAGGAAGCCTCCTGAACAGAGCTGGAGTTGAGTTATGGTAATGGACGTTTGTTTCCGAAATACGCGCTGTACGAGGTAGACCAATCACAACAGACTGGGCTATCTGACCAATCAGAACAGAGTAAATGATGACAAAAATTTATTTTTTGTGTGAAATATCTTTTTAAGTTTTGAGTTGTTAGAATACTCTCAAAAGCTCTATTCAGACGGGATTAGTTTTACAAGATGGAGTAATGTAATTTTACCACAGGACGTCTCATATTAATGGCCAATTCGCACGGGATAAGAAATCCAGAAGTGGAACCAGAACCAGAATGGGGAGGGGTAACTTGATTTTACGCACTGTCGTCACCTCCCTGTCGTCATGTGCATATTACGTTGCTTCCTGATATCATGAAAACATATATAATCTATGTATAATTTATATATAACAGTTAGGTCCGGTCGAACGATTTATTAATTAAACTAACACACTGCACACAGGATTAGCAGTACCTGAGGTAAATGTTCCGGACCTTTTTACAGAAGATAAAAGTCTTTACTGACATTGTCCGTAATGATTACTGAGATGGCACATTCAGATGGGACTAAAATCACTGAGAAGCTCTGGTAATAATTACTTTTCCCCACCTTTCCATGTAAAACTAATCCTGAATCCTAAAACTTTGTATGCATTTTGACCATTCATTTACACAACAACTGCATTTTAGGGGCCTGTAAAGGCAATCTTTTGAAAACGGGTTTCAAAGTGCAAGTTTTTGAAAACGATACCGTTATCGTCTCCATGTGAACTACAATAATGAAAATTTGTGAAAACAGGGATGCATATTACGCATGCATATTACAGTATGCATGCGTACTGGTGCATAGTATTTCTTTGCAAAGTGACCACCAATTACTGGCCTGACATGCATAATACAGCATTTTTAATTGTTTTCACAGATCCCTGTGAACGGGGATCGTTTTGACAACATTGTCGTCTGTGCGTGACAAACGCAAAAGAAAAACTGTTCTGTTTTTATTACATTGTTGTCATGTAAACATACCCTGAAACAGTTCTGGTCTCTCCAGCAGTCCAATGCAGCTGTATTCCAGCAAAGGCAGTCAAACTATGACACGCCTTGAAATGCATGCAATTAATTCAGATATGCATGGATTACATAAACACATCATGAATTCATGTCTGTGCAAGCAAAACAAGTCACTGCTCTCACATGATTGCAGGAGCTCAGCTGTCATTCTGCTATAGAGTCAGCTATATATATATATATATATACTGTATGTGTGTGAGAGGATGCATTCAACAGTTAACATTCCCTCCTTTGCTGCATTTGCTGCAAGGTAATGAACAAAGGTCTTACGGGTTTGAAAGGACATGAGGCCAGGGTGAGTAATTAATGGACAGAATTTTTAATTTTTGTTTGAACTAACCCTTTAACACTGCTTAAACTGAGCAGAGATCAAGAGTCATTCTCCTTCCATTTGTCTGCATAATGTTAATATTGTTTAATGATGAAAACCAGCCAGAAGGTCTTAACAAAGGCCATCTGCTGTGTTTTTACCTGACACCAGGTGCATGCCATTCCCCTGTTGATGTACTGACAACATTGATGAATTTATAAATAAACATTCAAAAAATATTTTGGTGGCTAATAACTAGAAGTCCATTCACTTGGAACAGTATCCCACCACAAAAATAAAAATTATTACATATTATTTGAGTACAGCTCAAATAATACATGTTTTTATGTAAGAATTAATTTAAGTGCTAAAAATGAGCATCACATTTGGGTTTTTACTGTAAACCGTCTGGACAATTATTACTTTAATTGTAAGTGATATTTATTTAAATAAATATCCGTTAATTAATTGCCTTTATGTATTTAAACACATACAATCTCATTGTTTAATTTTGTTCTGTGGGATTTCTAAAGATAATAAATTTAGCCATGATTAAGTGCAAATGACTTTACTCTTATTAGACCCATCTTGATTTCATTTATACATAATTTTGCCATTATGATGATCTCTCTCTGACAAATTTTCCCACTGTACAAATGTCTGACCGCTCTAAAAATGTCTCTTAAGATAAAAACGTTTCTCCTTCCATTTGATGAGCCTATATGTTTTAACTATAAAGGCTTGTTGCACAGAAAGTTCTTTATAGTGGAAAAATGTTCTTTAGATTAATGAAAATGTTCTTAACACTATGGGAGAAAAGGTTCTTTTAAGAACTGATTACTGAAAGGTTCTTTGGGGAATCTAAAAATGGTGTTTCTACACTGTCAGAAAAAAAGGTACATTGCTGTCAATGGGGCGGTACCCTAAGGTACAAAACCAAAAAAGGTACTAATATGTACCTTTAAGGTACTAATACGCACTCTTAAAGTACTGATATGTACCTTTAAGGTACTAATACGCTCTCTTAAAGTACTGATATGTACCTTTAAGGTACTAATACGCTCTCTTAAAGTACTGATATGTACCTTTAAGGTACTAATACCTCTTAAAGTACTGATATGTACCTTTAGGCACACGCCTCTTAAAGTACTGATATGTACCTTTAAGGTACTAATACGCTCTCTTAAAGTACTGATATGTACCTTTAAGGCTAATACGCCTCTTAAAGTACTGATATGTACCTTTAAGGTACTAATACGCTCTCTTAAAGTACTGATATGTACCTTTAAGGTACTAATACGCTCTCTTAAAAGTACTAATATGTACCTTTAAGGTACGCTCTCTTAAAGTACTGATATGTACCTTTTAAGGTACTAATATGTACCATTTAGGGGTGAGTAAGGTACAAAGATGTACCTTTTCACTTTTGTACCTTAGGGTACCGCCCCAGTGACAGCACTGACCTTTTTTTTCTGAGAGTGTATGGCATCACCATTAAAACCCCCTTTTGGAACCTTTATTTTTAAGCGTGCTATGATTAATTTAATTTTATTGTTTGCATTTAGCATTGTTGTCCCTACTGTCTATGACCCTATCAGAACAGACTTGCTGTTTTTGGGTTGCAACCCACCTTTTGAGATCTATAGCATGCACAGAGGATATTCTCTCATGGTCCCTTGACTTTTCACATGTGTTTGAGAACTCCACAGAGTAAGGAATCAAGTTTCATGTCACCATTCAACATCTTGTTACCCATCACCACACGTTCACTGATTCAAGGACATATCACAGGCAACAGTTGTCTATGAAGTTCAGGTTGTCCCTTGGTATACGGAAGCAGTCGGGTGAGTTTGCGGTGTTGTCGGCTCAAAGTTGAGTGAGGAAATATAGGGTTGCAGTGAACAATTTCAGGCTGACAGGCTACAATTAGGCGGGTTTATTTGTTATTCTTGGAAGTGCCACAAAGGTGGCAGCTTTCAGGAGATTAGAACTTTGTGTTTGCTAAGAATAGTGAGTTTAAGAGAGTTGTGTGTGCTTCTTCACTTAAAATTTTTGTTTAATTTTATAATGCTCTAATTATTTTCCTAGCTTTAATAATTGGGAAGATTTGGTGCAACACTGTCAACTTAAGTTAATTACTTATTGCTCTGTTGTGCATCCTGCAGTGTGAGGCTGTTTATGTAACAGCGTAGCAGTGTGTAGACTATCTAACTAAAATGCTTTTGGGTGTCCCTCTGCCAATCCAACTGGTGGTTTCTTATTAGATGCTGTCAACTTCAATTACACCCGTGTGGCATTAGCCGGAATTCATAAAAAAAAAAAAAGTGAAATTTTATGTGTGGTGAAGCTCAAACTTCCTCTTCAAAAGCTCTGCTACACGACTGTGCTATAGAGAAAGATTGATAAGTGAAAGGTGAGGGCTGTTTTTGAATAATAGGGAACAGAAAATCCATATAATATTAACTTTCATCTCCGACTTGGGATTTTTATGAAGGGATGATAGTAGGAGATTATCAGCCTACATTTTACCTTTATTTCTGTAATAGAAAAGGCATTCGATGTTGGCTGCAGTGATATGGCATGAAAACTAGAACTTTACATGTTCTTAAAAATATATGAATGATGCCCTAGCAACAATGCTAGAGTGTTGTGGATGGTTACAACGGCATTGCAGTTGCTATAATGTTACTTTGTTTCCCCATTTATTGACTGACGGCTCTCCTGTCCCCATGTTGAGAGAAATTGTAAGTGCAGAGGTGAACATTGTGAACATTATTGTAATTCTAGAATAATTGTGAGCAGGCATTTACTCATTTCACTTGCACAAAAACAGATTCAGTCAAAACAGATTCAAAAACCTCCAATAATTAAATTTTAAATCATACAAATATACTTTATGTATTTAATCTCACTTTATTAACCAGTGTCTTTGCTGCTGACCTCCAGTGATCCAATTCACCCTTGCAAAAATGAATTTAGATAAACGTGCGTTTCATTTTTTGTTTTAATTGCTTAAGTAAGAGTGTTGAACCTTCTTCTCCTGTATCCTGTATCTTCTGCAATCCAGAATGGCAGCACTGTAGAGTACAGGTATGAATTTTGCACTGCTTTCAGCCTGAAATATAAAATATAACTTTCATCTATTTATTTTTGTTATTAAAAACAAGCAAGCCCGGCCCACATAATAAAAAGTAACTAAAAAGTAATGTAACACATTACTTTCCAAAAAAAGTAACAGTTACTTTTAAAGAGATTAATGCAATATTGTTACTTTTAATAGTAACGTTCCCCAACACTGTTTGTGAGTGTGTTGCTATACCTCTGTAATATTCTGGGCCCATATTCATAAAAAAAGAGTTGCTCATAGTGACAATATTCTAAGAAAATTCTTAGAAATGTAGGCATTTCCTTTTAAAATAAAATAAAATATCAAAGGTAATTCAGAAAGCATCTTAACCCTTGAAAGAGGTATTAAGGTCCAAAATTGTTAGGAGTATGGATGAGGACTTTTAAGAGGCTTAAGAGTTTTTTTAGCAGCAGAGAAAATGGATGAAAGCGTGAATAGGGAGAAGAAATGTGTTGCACACAAAGCATGACAGTGAGTTAATAAGACACTACACATTAGATCATGCAGAGATCATGTTTGTGACCGATCTTATTAGAGACACGCAGAAATGGAATCACTACATTAACTACATTAACATATTTGGGAACTGGAAAAATTAAACTTTGCAGCAGTAATGATTTGGGTCTGTCATAACCTTCTATAAGCAAAGTGATCACACAAACAATTACAGCACTTTAGAACCTTATTGTGTAGATGTTCATTTCAAATACATTAAGTATGACATTAACAGCATGGTAAAAAAAAAAAAAAAAAAAAAAATGATGTGATGTACTGTGACATGATGTGTGTGTGTGTATGTGAGTACCATAAAACAGGAAAAATTACACCTGTAATTTCAAAGCGAAGGCTTATAATAGACCCTACTTAAAAGCGCTCTTATTTTCCTGCTTGGAAAACCAACCAATCACAATCTTCAAAAGGCTGTCATAGTAACAGCCCTGCCTCCTCACTAAGATGAAAGTTTTCTCGCTCAGAGTTGCTCTCAGATTGGTCCCGAAATCACTCTCCTACATAGAAATTTTTAAGCTAAATAAGGAGTTTTCTGAGAGGATTCGGAGAAGCGTTAAGAATACGGGCCCTGGTCTCTATTTGGCTCACATCCCTCTGTCAGTGTAATTCTATAGGAATTTTTTTGTTGCCCGTCACATCAGATGGGATTGCTTAGAGAGGTAATAGCATTTATGATGCATGATAAATGACCATAAATGCAGAACAGATTACAAACTAAAGTTTAGGGTTGGGGTTTAGATGTTTAGGTATATTTAATATAACCCAATCGTCCTGTCTAAGTGGGCAGTTTTTGGTTAGGACAAGATGCAGTGATGACTGTACTTTTACTGTATAAGTAAAGGTCTGGCTATGGGAGACTAGCAAAAATAATGGTGATGTTTGTTTTTAGAATGCTCCAATCATTAAGTGTTTCTTGTGAAAATGTAAGAATTCTTTCTTGGAAGACTTCTACCAGCTGCACACTGTTACGCTTAAGTAAAACGTCATTCTCGTTTATGAACAATTGCTTATTTTCTTCAGAGATTTGACACTTTAGCAAAATGATGTGTCAACCACAACACAAGAGTAATTGTTTTTGCAATTTTTCTAATGGCAGAATAATTAATTTTACACATACAAGTTTCTAATGATTTGCAAGGTATTAAAAGTCAGCTGGAGGGAATTAGAGATCATATGCTGGCCTTTATTCACACCCACAGGACATCAGCAGCAGAAGAACCACCTGCGGAGACCTGTCCAAATACATACGCTCGCTAATTACTGCACCAGTGGTAGTAATTCCATAAAAGAAGGACAATATGACAAAGACTAAAGCAACTGTGATTTTATAGGATATTCAATTGGAACTTTATATCACATAAATATTATTCTTTTGAATAATATTTATGTGATAATGCTCAAACATTGGTGATGCGTGATTAATAAAACAGAATTTGTACCACGTATCAAAGGGATTTCTTCTACTCCTTCTAAGATGTTTCTCGCCTGGGAATCGTTCCACTACAATTGCTTCCACCTCTTTCATCACCTCCTCAGATCTGTCTGTATACAGCAATCTCTCAACCTAATGAAATCATTTGTCTTTTTTCCTTAGCCTCTTTTAAGTTTGTTAGTATCTGCAGACTTTCCAAAAACACACTCAAGCATTTACCCCCAAGCTCAGCGTCACGTTAGCAGAGCGCGTCTGAATGAGAATTCTGGTTTTTACATGCAGTTAAAATGATGTTCTTTTCTTAGAACTTACTTTTCAAAGTATTTTTTGGCAACCTGCAACGCAAGTTTGATCATTATCCACCATTATGAGTCAAATTCTTCATTGTGAACAGCATATCTGTCATTTTATTGAAAACTAACTCAAAAACATTATGGGGAAATGTTCTGCTTGAAAAATATGCTCATGCTATCTTTCTTTAAAAAAACAAACAAACAGATAATAAAAAAAACGTATGTGATATTTTGCTTTTCTGACATTCATACAATAGAGGGGGTTTCTTTTGGGGCCATTGTATCCTATCATACAGGCTCTGTTAAAGTCACCATGAAATCAAAATCGACACTTCTTGTTTGTTATGGAATATTGCAGTATTTATCATAAATGATTTATCCATGCACACAGTGCCCTCCACTAATATTGGCACCCTTATATGAACAAAGGCAGCTGCAAAAATAAATCTGCATTGTTTATCCTTTTGATCTTTCATTCAAAAAATGTAACCTTTAATTGATTTATTTCTCATTATGAAATAAATGTTTTTCTCTAGTTCACATTGGCCACAATTATTGGCACCCAATTATTGCAACATCCTTTCCCAGCTCTTGTTCTATAATGCCTGAAGAGCATTACTGACAAGAGATCAGAGACCATTCCTCCATACAGAATCTCTCCAGATCCTTCAGATTCCCAGATCCATGTTGGTGCTTCTACTCTTCAGTTCACTCATTTTCTATAGGGTTCAGGTCAGGGGCTGGGACGGTCATGGCAGAAGCTTCATTTTGTGCTCAGTCACACATTTGTGTGTTGATTTTGATGTTTGTTTTGGATCATTGTCCTGATGAAAGATCCAAACACGGCCCGTTATAAGATTTCTAGCAGAAGCGGTCAGGAGAATCCATGATGCCATGCATCTGAACAAGATGTCCAGGACCAAAAAGATCTCCAGCAAAAATAATAATAGGACCACAACATTAAAGATCCAGCAGTATACAGTATTTAACCGTGAGTATGGGGTAGTTTTTATCTCTGTTTGCACCAAACCCATCTGGTGAGTTTGCTGCAAAAAAGCTCTTTTTTTGTTTCCTCTGACCACAGAACCAGGTCCCTTTTGAAGTTACAGTCGTGTCTGACAACTGAATATGCTGGAGTTTGTTTTTGGATGAGCGAGGAGAATTTTTCTTGAAACCCTCCCAAACAATGATGTAGGTGCTGTTTAATAAAAAAAAAAAAAAAAAAAAAAAAAAAAGCAGTCTTTCTGACCCCAAGGCTCAGCTAATCTCTGCAGTTCTCCAGCTGTGATTCTTGAAGAGTCTTTGTTCACTCAATTTGTCCTTTGTGTTTCCTCATATTTATACTCCTGTGAAACAAGAAGTCATGGCTGGACAATTTCATGTTCCTTCCTAGTCACCCTGGTGTGCAAAAAAACGTAATATGAACAGAAATATACTTCAGAGATATTTTACTCATAAGAATTTCTAGGGGTGCTGGTAATTGTGGCCAACGTGGACTAGAGAAAAACATTTATTTCATAATGTGAGTTTCCCCCTACTTTCAATTGTTTTACTTCAATGAATTTTGTGAATATTTTGAGTGAAAGATCAAAAGGACCTCCTTTGCTCATATTTACCAAGGGTGCCAATATTAGTGGAGGGCACTGTATATATATATAGCAGGTACAGTACATTCTCATTTAATCAATTCAAAGCACAAACGTGTATATGAGCTTTCCTTCAAAGAATTCATATGTCTATATATTCCTTTTACGCATTCCTAATTTTGGCTTATGAGTGTTTTTTTATTTTTTATTTATTGCTGTAATAAATTCAGTACTCTATGCGCTGAGTTTTCTTTTGACTCTCATACAGGTGAAATGTAATTACATTCTCTCATGATTTACTAATATTTCTGTTTCTTTGCTGCTTCACCTCAGCCATATTATTTTTAGAAAGCATGTGGGCTGTAATTCAGTATTTTTTCTTTTTGCAGTAATGTTATGTTCCCGCTCCTTATGGCCCACTTTCACTCTCCTGTGACACTGTGTATGGAGGAGCTGAATAATCCAGATCTCCACTTTAAAGGCACAGTCCACCAGCGCTGAATCCCCTGAAGAATTGGTTCCCGCTGAGGTCATAGTTTGTTTTCAAACATCTGCTGAAATCATAATAGAAAAGGAGAGACGTCTCATAATATATGATGGTGATGAAGGCCTGTGTTTTTAAAATTGGCTGCCAAATACAATTGAAAGCTTAAAAATATTTCCAGTTCTAATAAATGTTTTTTGTTGTTGTTGTTGTTGTTGTTGTTGTTTTTTCATCAAAATAAATTAATAAAAATCCACAAAAATTCTAGAATATTACAATTATACTTTCTGAAGGATCATAAGACACTGAAGACTGAGTAATAATGCTGAAAATTCCGCTTTGCCATCACAGGAATAAATATATATTTTTACAACATATTCAAATACAAAACATTATTTTAAATTGTAATAAATTGACAGTTTTTACTTTGTTTTGACAGGGTTACTATAGTTAACTAAAACTAAAACTGAAAGTAAAACCATAAAAAAATGTGATTCTTGAAATAAAAATTTCATTTCAGCTATTTGGTTTAATTTGGTTTAACTTGGTTTAAATTGATGTACTAAAAATAACTAAAACTGAAAATAAAATACAATACAATTTTGTTAATAAAAACTATTAAAAATGACAGAAACACACAACAAAATTACTAAAACTTTAATAAAAATAAAAAGTTAAATAAAATCAGATTCAAAATATTAATAAAAACTACTGTATAATAGTATCTCAATAATGCTACAATAACACTGGTTTCTGATCAAATAAATGCAGCACTGGTGGATATAAGAGATGCATGCACAAATCAAACACATTATCACATTATTGAACATTAGTACAAATCCGATTCCAAAAAGTTGGGACACTGTACAAATTGTGAATAAAAACAGAATGCAATGATGTGAAAGTTTCAAATTTCAATATTTTATTCAGAATACAACATAGATGACATATCAAATGTTCAAACTGAGAAAATTTATCATTTTAAGGGAAAATAAGTTGATTTTAAATTTCATGGCATCAACACATCTTAGAAAAGTTGGGACAAGGCCATGTTTCCCACTGTGTGGCATCCCCTCTTCTTTTTCTAACAGTCTGCAAACGTCTGGGGACTGAGGAGACAAGTTGCTCAAGTTTAGGAATAGGAATGTTGCCCCATTCTTGTCTAATACAGGCTTCTAGTTGCTCAACTGTCTTAGGTCTTCTTTGTCGCATCTTCCTCTTTATGAAGCGCCAAATGTTTTCTATGGGTGAAAGATCTGGACTGCAGGCTGGCCATTTCAGTACCGGATCCTTCTTCTACGCAGCCATGATGTTGTAATTGATGCAGTATGTGGTCTGGCATTGTCATGTTGGAAAGTGCAAGGTCTTCCCTGAAAGAGACGACGTCTGGATGGGAGCATATGTTGTTCTAGAACTTGGATATACCTTTCAGCATTGATGGTGCCTTTCCAGATGTGTAAGCTGCCCATGCCACACGCACTCATGCAACCCCATACCATCAGAGATGCAGGCTTCTGAACTGAGCGCTGAGAACAACTTGGGTTGCCTTGTCCTCTTTAGTCCGGATGATATGGCGTCCCAGTTTTCCAAAAAGAACTTCAAATTTTGATTGGTCTGACCACAGAACAGTTTTCCACTTTGCCACAGTCCATTTTAAATGAGCCTTGGCCCAGAGAAAACGCCTGCGCTTCTGGATCATGTTTAGATATGGCTTCTTTTTTGACCTATAGAGTTTTAGCCGGCAACGCGAATGGCACTGGTGGATTGTGTTCACCGACAATGTTTTCTGGAAGTATTCCTGAGCCCATGTTGTGATTTCCATTACAGTAGCATTCCTGTATGTGATGCAGTGCCGTCTAAGGGCCGAAGATCACGGGCATCCAGTATGGTTTTCCGGCCTTGACCCTTACGCACAGAGATTGTTCCAGATTCTCTGAATCTTTGGATGGTATTATGCACTGTAGATGATGATAACTTCAAACTCTTTGCAGTTTTTCTCTGAGAAACTCCTTTCTGATATTGCTCCAGTATTTTTGGCCGCAGCATTGGGGGAATTGGTGATCCTCTGCCCATCTTGACTTCTGAGAGACACTGCCACTCTGAGAGGCTCTTTTTATACCCAATCATGTTGCCAATTGACCTAATAAGTTGGAAATTGGTCCTCCAGCTGTTCCTTATATGTACATTTAACTTTTCCGGCCTCTTATTGCTACCTGTCCCAAAATCCAAAATGAGCCAATATTTGGCATGACATTTCAAAATGTCTCACTTTCAATATTTGATATGTTATCTATATTCTATTGTCAATAAAATATAAGTTTATGAGATTTGTAAATTATTGCATTCTGTTTTTATTCACAATTTGTACAGTGTCCCAACTTTTTTGGAATCGGTTTGTATAATTCTGCTTGTCTAATTTTAGGAGAACAGCAGATAGATGACCTCAAAGCTAATGGTCATGAACCACAAAAGTCACTTTTCTGTTTTATTTTCTCCATTAGTGACATTTGGTTTTTCTCATAGTGACAGTTTTGAAAGGAGTGGTACAGTCAGAAAATGTCACAGCATAGCATGTCAATGTGGGTAGAAGTTGATGCTGATATGAAATCAGTCTTATGGTGTTGTGTGATATTTTAAGATGGGTGCAACGGTGTCTGATGCTGGTCTAGGATCAGCGAAATGTCCACCCAGATGGACGCTGAGATGTTTGCTAAAGGGCAGCTCTCCTGGGATATCTGCCATCTCTCATCCTGCTGATGTCCTGATGCCGGGCGGGTGCAGAACCGCAGGAGAGGCAGAAAAATAGCACTGCTCTATAAAAATAAAAAAATCCTTTGTCATTTTCTGTGCACATTTGATTCAATTTAGGTGTTGTTTGACAACACTTTTATTATAAATATAAAATACAAATGCTGATTTATCCTGCGTCAGTAACTAATACTTTTCTTTCCCACACTCCTGCCCTATAATCTTATTTGTACTTTGCTTGTTGAAATGCTCAGCTTCAATTGTAATACTAAACATGTTAACATCAGCTCTGAATACAGCACTGGAACAGCACTTATATGTGCAATATTTATTTTAAAAAAAATTCTTTGTCTCCTTGTAGAAGTGCAAATACTCTCTGTGCTTTCGAAGAGTCGAACACTACCTAGATATTTTGCATTAAAATGTGAGTGATGGCTGTTTGAGATTCAGTAATACATCACATTTGTTCTTTTTCTTTAGTTTCACAGCACATTTGGAGAGGCATCTTTCATTTTGTGAATTATTTCACTTGCATGGATTAAGAGTATTGCTGTGTGGTTGCTAGGATGTTCAAAGTGGTTGGATGTTTCCAGTTTACAAAAAATATATTCTAAGAAGGTTTTGCTAATGTTCCCATTAAGTTATGAAAACGTTATTTCTAAATGTTCTCTTAACGTTCAAAGCGTCCAGTTTTTTTAAACAAATTTTTTTTTGGTTCCATTTTATCATTATGCAAACATTAAGGCCCTGATATACTCATGGCGTGATATACTCATACATATGTTAGCAAACATCCCAACGCCACTCACACTGCTGAGAGAGATGGTTAGATGAATATGTAAATATGTGCTGTGCGCTTTCCTCTCAAAAAACTAAATAAACACACAAAAAAATTAGAAAACAGCAAGCATTTAAAAAAAATAATAAAGCATATGAAAAGCATCTGATCAAAGCAAACATGGATATGTTTGCACGAGCTCTGAAATTCAGCACTCCGGTAGTCACGTCACGTTCATTTATATAGTACTTTATACAGTAGATTGCTAAAAATCAAGCAGCTTTACCGTATTAAACATGAAAAACAGTGTCAGTGTCTGGTAGTTGTACTTACTGAGGAAGGTATAATTAACTTAAATAAGTTTAGTGAACTTTGGCATAACTTCGACCACTGAAGTTAAGTAAACTCATAAAAGCTTTGCAGCTGGTTTCCTTAATTCTTTACATTAATGAATTCAACTTTTTATTTTTTACATGTATATGTGAAGCATAGCATTATTCTGGCAGGTCATGTCAGTCAAGCTCACATCAGCTGACTAGATGATCTATGTCTACATACACTGTAAAACAATATTGTTGGTTTAACTTCAAAAAAAGCAAGTAACCTGGTTGCCTTAAAATGTTGAGTTCATTGAAATTAAAAATTGAGTTAATGCAATGAAGGTAATGGGTTTAATAAATAGAAACTCAAAATATTATTGTATCTGAACCACATAAATAATAAAAAGAAAATGTTGTGATAAATCATGAAAAAAATCACAATTTGGCGTGTTTCACTGCATTATAACAAATAAAACACAATTATGCAATATGCTTACAAAATCTTTTAATACTATTTGAATAAAGGGTGATGTCAATTCTCAAAATGTTCATTGTATTAAATCAAATTTTTAATTTCAATGAACTCACAATTTTAAGGCAACCAGGTAACTTACTTTTTATTTATTTATTTTTTTAAACAGTGTATAGGAATATGACGCCTATCACAGTATCTCTATATAAGGTCCATTCAGTAGTATTCAGCAGCTTTATTACCCTCCTCAATCCCCAGCTCCTCCTCTCGTCCACAGTCAGGACTTGGCCTTCTGATATTTCTCTTTGAATCATACTTTATCTTGAATTGTTGTTACTGTACATTAAATTATTGTCATTAAGAGCATTAATGATATCAGCAATACCTTTATGTTCTGTTCTGCTCTGTTCTGCACTCTCTGCTCTTATCCATGGCGGGAAGTTCTTGCCCAGAACAGAATGTGTTATATGTGATATGTTACTTGACAAGTTTGATCTTCATTTTAGGATGTTGCAGTCAGTCCCAGTGTAAAGAGAACAAGCAAATTATATATTCAAATTGCTAGAGCTTACTCATTTGATGTCATAGACTATTGCATAAAAACAAATTGATTTCCTTTGTGTATGTGATTGAGGGTGATCCCGGGAAGCCTGTCAAAATGACATTCTGTTTGGTTTCATTTACGTGTTGAGAGAGATTTGTGTGCGTGCATTTGCTCGTAATTGTCCTTGTGAAGGAGTGTTTTCTTGCAGAGGAATCTCCACACATCATATTTAACTAGAGGTGACACATAATTCACAATTGGTTGGATGCCTGAAAATGGGATTTAAATTATGCAAAGACTTCACTAGGTGCTGGGTCATTTGGTATGCTGACATTTACTTGCCGACAGTATACAGCCAAAATTAAAATGGGAGAAACTAACCAGGAATGTGCAAGAAATATAAAATGATGTCAAAGAGCAGAACTTCTCGATGCAGGATTCGGCCCACAAACCATTTATCCACACTGGGTTATAAACACTTGTGCTCAGCCAAAACCTCTCCTCCCACGCACCATATTTGCTATTGCTGCATGCATGGGCAAGCATTCATCTGCCTTTACTTCAGCATATGCAGGGGATCAACCCAGCTTGCATTTATGTCTTATTCTTTACTGGACAAAGGATTTTGCTAGCTTCCTGCTCAGCAGATTTGTGCATTTCTTTCCCAGAATGCTCCAGTTTTGTGGCCATGCTTTTAACAAAGTCTTGGCATATGATTTGATGAGAATTTGTTGTTCACTTGAGTAGAGTTTTTTTTAATACTTCAGAGACATATACATATGTGTAATATAACTAATTTTCCCTCTAAAGACTTACATTTTGCAACCAAGGTCAATATTCTGACACTATTTTATTTTTCATAGGTGAAGTATGAAAACCCATACTGCATTTAACCCATTCAAGTGAGTGCACACACATTGGGAGCAGTGAGTAGTGCACATACACACACACACACACACACACACACACACACACACACACACACACACACACACACACATACACTGAGAATCGAACCTGCCTCCTTCGGGTTATCACTCTCTAACCATTAGGCCATGACTGCCCCAAAACCACTATATCACAATAGTGATTGGGTTGTTTTAACCCAGCGATTGGGTTGTTTTAAGCAAACGTTTAAACAAACTGCTGGGTTAAAACAGCCCATTTACTGGGTTAAAACAACCCAATTGCTGGGTTAATCCATTTTCAACCCAACTTGGGTTGTTTTTAACCCGGCATTTTTTAGAGTGTAGGGAATTTTATATTATATTATTAAATGTTTCTTTGCACCAAAAATAATTGTAATTTAGTTTTCCATGACCATTTTCTACCCCCTCTTTGACCCTTAGAATTAATGGTCCCATGCAATGGAAGTGGGTCCAATATTGTTTTTAATGACCCATACTCTAATAATAGACTCAATGCAAATTCTGCATCACATTAGGTTTCTGGTGTTTAGGAATAATTATATATATCCAGCTTTCTCCTGATTTCCTCACCATGTATAATATACAAATGCTTAAGAATACGTAATCACGTTCATTAATCTTTGAATACTCATAACATTCTAAACATTTGTAAATCTTCTAAACTGTAAATGTGTGTGTCATTAGTGATTCAGAGAATGAAGGAACTCCTACTTCCAGAATTATTTACTTCAGAGCCTACCAATCATTAGTTGACATGTCTGAACAAAGCATGTTTTCTTTTGTGTTTTCTTTAGGTGATGTACTACATGTCTGTTGAACAGACTGTTTAAAGCACGGAGCACTTAAAGCCACATCGAGCAGTCAAAACTGACATGGTTCCATCTGCCCTTCGATGATTTATTCCACATGCTAGAGCAAACACAACTGATTGTGTGTGTGTGTGTGTGTGTGTGTGTGTGTGTGTGTGTGTGTGTGTGTGTGTGTGTGTGTGTGTGTGTGTGTGTGTGCTGTCAATGGCAGCAAGCGAGAAGCCGATGCAGCACACTGCTAAAGGCTGATCCTGACATATCGATTTGTCTTGCATGTTGAGTGTGTGGTGTGTGTCTTGCATACTGAATGAATATGTGTGGGTTTGTCCTCCATGCTGAGTGATATTTATCCCAGCAGTGTCCACAGATATTGACCGGGGAACCTCCGACAAGCAAAACCCACCTCTGTTCTCCTCTAAAATTTTCTCCCCTGGCCTCCAGTTTCTCTCTACATACTAAATAAGATTTTGTATTTAACAAAGCATTTCTCATCTAAATGCCTGTGTCAGTCGATGTGTGTGTGTGTGTGTGTGTGTACACATGTGTGTGGCTTTTGCTGGCCATTCTCCCTCCATATCATTGTGCCTTCTTCAGATGAAAGCGAAGTAATTAGCATGTTAATTGTATTCTAATTAAGTGAACCCATTTCATTTATCCTACAATGCTCTCTCTAATCATCCGTTCTTTCTCCTTTTCAGTTAGAAATGGATGGACATTGTGCAACAACAGTGTGCTACATACACATATGGTGAGTTGTTCAATATAATTATTCAGTAATACAATATAAGAATAAGTCGACTGATTCTCCTTATGTCACAACTTTTATTGAGGAAACAGAGTATTGAAAGCACTATAACTTTGCACCTATAAAGTAATACTAAAAGTGTAGAATTAACCCCATCCAGAAATGTCATAAGAAGCTTTTCTTCATCACTTCAGGCAGAGGAAACCCTCCATAACTTTACGTGAAAGAACTGACTGTGCATAATTCACAGAGAGAAAATTAACCCTGCATTACTTTACACCAGATTAAATAACCATCCGCATCCATTCTCAGATCATTAGTATAATCTCACATGTGAGATGAATTTAACCTTTGCGAGCAGGATTTACACTCACCTAAAGGATTATTAGGAACACCATACTAATACTGTGTTTGACCCCCTTTCGCCTTCAGAACTGCCTTAATTCTACGTGGCATTGATTCAACAGGTGCTGAAAGCATTCTTTAGAAATGTTGGCCCATATTGATAGGATAGCATCTTGCAGTTGATGGAGATTTGTGGGATGCACATCCAGGGCACGAAGGTCAGTTCCACCACATCCCAAAGATGCTCTATTGGGTTGAGATCTGGTGACTGTGGGGGCCATTTTAGTACAGTGAACTCATTGTCATGTTCAAGAAACCAATCTGAAATGATTCGAGCTTTGTGACATGGTGCATTATCCTGCTGGAAGTAGCCATCAGAGAATGGGCACATGGTGGTCATAAAGGGATGGACATGGTCAGAAACAATGCTCAGATAGGCCGTGGCATTTAAACAATGCCCAATTGGCACTAAGGGGCCTAAAGTGTGCCAAGAAAACATCCCCCACACCATTACACCACCACCAGCAGCCTGCACAGTGGTAACAAGGCATGATGGATCCATGTTCTCATTCTGTTTACGCCAAATTCTGACTCTACCATCTGAATGTCTCAACAGAAATCGAGACTCATCAGACCAGGCAACATTTTTCCAGTCTTCAACTGTCCAATTTTGATGAGCTCGTGCAAATTGTAGCCTCTTTTTCCTATTTGTAGTGGAGATGAGTGGTACCCGGTGGGGTCTTCTGCTGTTGTAGCCCATCCGCCTCAAGGTTGTGTGTGTTGTGGCTTCACAAATGCTTTGCTGCATACCTCGGTTGTAACAAGTGGTTATTTCAGTCAAAGTTGCTCTTCTATCAGCTTGAATCAGTCGGCCTATTCTCCTCTGACCTCTAGCATCAACAAGGCATTTTCGCCCACAGGACTGCTGCATACTGGATGTTTTTCCCTTTTCACACCATTCTTTGTAAACCCTAGAAATGGTTGTGCGTGAAAATCCCAGTAACTGAGCAGATTGTGAAATACTCAGACCGGCCCGTCTGGCACCAACAACCATGCCACACTCAGAATTGCTTAAATCACCTTTCTTTCCCATTCTGACATTCAGTTTGGAGCTCAGGAGATTGTCTTGACCAGGACCACACCCCTAAATGCATTGAAGCAACTGCCATGTGATTGGTTGATTAGATAATTGCATTAATGAGAAATTGAACAGGTGTTCCTAATAATCCTTTAGGTGAGTGTATGAGACATTCATAATGCTCTTATTGATGAAAAATCAAAGTTGAACATGCATGTATTTGTAATGCAAAAACAAGAATATTGTTACAAATAGGATTAGGGTTGACAAATGCACCATTACTACTGGTACCAGTTGATTAAAAAAATAAAAAAATTAAAAAAGGTTGACACTACCAGCATTTCTGCAGTACTGGTAGTACAGACTACGGGGTATATTCGGTACCTGCTGATAGACGCTGTCTTCAAATGCTCTCATTCGTATTTGTTTGAGCGCTCTCTGGATGTAAACGTTTTCTATTTAAAGCGTGTTTTTACAAACGTTGAGCATTGAAGCCAATCAGAATCATTTCTGTTGAGCATGTGAACACTTATATTTCTGTGATTGGTATATATATTAAGCATTGACATATATGATCAACACTTTAAAAACATGTTGTAAACAGACATTCTCTTCACTGAGTGCTTACACAGATACACACGGGAGGGTTTGAAATCAGGTGTCTATTAGGGATCTGCTGATAGACACCTGCTTTCAAACCGTGTGTTTCTGTGTAAGCGCTCGGTGAAGAGCGTCAATAATGTCTGTTTACAGCATGTTTTTGAAGCGTTGATCATATATGCCAATCACAGACATATATTTTGAGTGTTATAATAAAAAACTCTTATTTACATCATGTTTAAACTTTGTTGGTTATAACAAAAGCATTTGCTAACGTACAGCTTGTGTTGAACAAAACAAAACCTCGTCCATTTTCAGCAATGTTAAACAGATTCTGACTAACTTACTGACTAGCACATCTAATAGGTCATTGCGTTCACGTGCTCAACAGTAATTATTCTGATATGTTGAGCGTGTAAACACAACGGACAGTTTGAAAAGTTGAAAAGCGCTCAAAAAAATTAGAGGGAAATGCTGGTATCCTCACATTTTTTTTTTATTTCAGTACCGAAATTTTACCAAAATACCACTTTTCAGTACCATACTTTTGACAACAATAACCCATTTACAATCTGAATACAAGTTTAGTTTTTTATGCTACAAAGTACACTGCAAAGTTTCTGCATTGACAACCATGCATGATTTAATCGGAAACTTCAATGACTGACAGTACTTACTTCAACAGTTTTGGCTCAGGGACTGAAAATGGGTTGGGTTGGGTTGGGTCTGGGAACTCACCGTTGGCAGGGCTCAATCCGATGGGCGGGATAAACGGTTGTCTTTCAAATTCCCTCTGCATGCAATAGGATAGCGTTACAACCAACCAGAGCAACGAAGAATAGCATCCTCCATGTACGTCACAAGCAACACTTTGCACACTTTGCACACGAGTGGAATAGATGCAATTAGTGTTTACATGCCTGCGTTTTCCCATTAAAATCAGCATACGCTACATATTTTACTGTTATAAGTATTGTGTTTACATGAGGTAAACTTTAATTGCAAAATCGCCTAAATCTCATTATAATCATATTATGAGGGTGCATGCAAACATAATCAATATCAGAATCGAAATTAATTTAAACTAATTTGAATCAAAATAACACTATGATTTGAGCAGAAACAAATCAGATTACATTTTCTGTCACAGCCCTAATAAATACACCTGTTTGGACACACTTAATTGTGCATATAAAATGTATTTTGTATCTAAGCAAAACTGAAACATTACTAATCGAATCAATACCAGAATCTAATGAAACTGAACATGTTCATTCCTGGCACTTTGGACCCTCTTCAGTTTGCCTATCGTCCCAATAGATCGACTGAAGATGCCATCTCTCATGTCCTCCACTCCTCCCTCACTCACATCGACAGCAAAAGTGGGAACTACGTAAGACTGCTATTTATTGACTATAGCTCAGCCTTTAACACCATAGTTCCCACCAAGCTAACCTCCAAACTCCTGGATCTCGGCCTGAATCCTTCTCTCTGCCACTGGATTGAGGACTTCCTCACTGGCAGGCCTCAGGTGGTGAGAATAGGCCAGTCCACCTCCACCTCCATCACCCTGAGTGTGGGAGCTCCACAGGGCTGTGTCCTGAGTCCCCTGCTCTATTCTCTCTACACACATGACTGTTTGTCCACACACAGCTCCACCTCTATCATCAAATTTGCTGATGATACTGTTGTCCTGGGCCTCATTTCCAACAACAATGAGACGGCATACTTGGACGAGGTGGAGCATCTAACATCATGGTGCCAGGACAACTGTCTCTCTCTGAATGTTGGCAAGACCAAAGAAATGATTGTGGACTTCAGGAAGAGACAGCAACGGACATACTCCCCCCTCATGATCAGCGGGTCACCAGTAGAGAGAGTGAGCAGCTTCAAGTACCTGGGTGTAAACATCTCCGAGGACCTGACCTGGACTGCTCACATTCAGACACAGGTGAAAAAGCCAGGCAAAGACTGTACCACCTGCGCCAGCTGAGGAAATTCAGGTTTCACCAGCTATCCTGAAAACTTTCTATTTAGGGGCGATAGAAAGCGTTTTAACTCAGTGCATCACAGCGTGGTATGGGAACAGCACCAGTCATGACCGCAAAGCCCTGCAAAGAGTCGTGCGCTTATCCGAGCGTATCTCAGGGTCAGCTCTCCCGTCTCTGCAGGACGTCTACACCAAACGCTGCAAAGGTAGAGCTACCAAGATCATCAAGGACTCTAATCACCCTGCAAACCCTCATTTCACGCTGCTGCCATCTGGTAAGCGCTTCCGAAGCCTGATGGCCAAAACTGAGAGACTCAGGAGAAGCTTCTTCCCCCAGGCCATCAGACTCCTGACTTCACTTCAGGATAAACATCGATACACTGTCATTGCACTGCACTTTCTGTTCTCGTTGTTACTGTGTAACAACCTTTTTCTCTTGACTTGATTGACTGTCCATGGAGCGGACCTGTTTACATTTCACTGCCGGTTGTATATTCTGTATATAACTGTGTATGTGACAAATAAAACTCTTGAATCTTGAATCTTGAATGAATCTAAGAATCATCTAAGTAGTAAATACTCTACTAGTCAATAGTTTAGACACACTTGACAATGTATGTTGCATATAAACCTTTTGATCTAAAGGTTTAAATTCTTGAAATTAGTTTTGAAGATGCCTACTTAAATGTTGCAGTCTAAGTTCAGTATTTTATTGCCTGATTTTTATAATGAACTTGAAAAAACAAAACATTCTGACAGTTATCAGCATTTTAATGTATGAATTTATTCATTCTGACACACTTGCCATGTTATATAAAGAGCTCTTTAATCTCTGCATGTGGCGTTTTGAATAAAATTTTTCACATATGCTTTCCCTCAACTTTGCTGTCATAGGAATATGTAGCCTTGACAACTGATATACAACAGATACATGTCTCGACTGTCATCACAGAATAACGTGTGACTGCAGGACCCAGTACATGATATCAGACCACTCATCAGACAGCAAAGGCACCATAGCAGGGTGACAGACTGATCTGGAGGTTAGGACCAGATGAAAGTGATGGACACTATGGAGAAGAGACTCTACACAGCATTATACTTTCAGCATGGCAGCTCTGATCAAAGCCTGGAGCAGTGCAGAAAGTACTCAGCAAAGGGAGAGGGAGAGACAGCAAGTGAGGTAGTATAAAAGACCTTCCCAAGCAGACCAGTGTCTTTGTTACAATGCCATTTTCCCTTTCACTGGCACACGCACACATACAGAGCTTTTGTATTTTTCTACTTCTTTCTCCAGGATGTGAATGAGCACTGCTGGCTTTGGGTCCAGTGACATTTGTGGCCAACTGCATTCTGGTCACCGTGTTCACTGTTAATATGCTGTATTGGGACATTCATCCAGAATATTTCAGTCAAAGGTCTGCAGTGTGTTATAAAGTTCCTGGCCAGCAGTTCTGTGGCACAGATTGGACCAAAGTCTGTGATTAAGTGTTCTTAAACTCAGATTCTGCCCTGGAGTATCAGAACTCGTTTGTATCCAAGTAGATCCATTATTAATACATGTTAAATTATGCAAATCTGCCCACTAATAGAATTTCTCACATTCTAGAACATTCTTCAGGAAATGTGTCCAACTGCGTCTGTAATTTCCACCAGGTCTGAATTTCAATCATCTTGACTGATGAAGGCTTTATTTTTAGAGATCAGGGCAGGATCATTGGTATGTGGTAACATAGAGTCGATTTTAGAACCTCATCAAATTCTCTGTGGAGTCTGTCTATTGAAATCAAACAGAAATGTCCATTGTTCCATTAAAAAAGGACTAATTAACATGTTCTTGTTGCTGATTGGTGTTTTATAATCTACAGCAGTAGTAGCTACACTCTCAGAAAAAAAGGTACAGTGCGGTCACTGGGGCGGTACCCTGAGGTACAAAAGTGAAAAGGTACATATCAGTACTTTAAGAGTGCGTATTAGTACCTTAAAGGTACATATCAGTACTTTAAGAGAGCGTATTAGTACCTTAAAAGGTACATATCAGTACTTTAAGAGAGCGTATTAGTACCTTAAAAGGTACATATCAGTACTTTAAGAGTGCGCATTAGTACTTTAAGAGAGAGTATTAGTACCTTAAAGGTACATATTAGTACCTTTTCAGTTTTGTACCTTAGGGGACTGCCCCAGTGACAGCAATGTACCTTTTTTTCTGACAGTGTACAAAACTCTTGTTGCTTGTTCAGTTTACCTAATTAAATTAAAACCCTGCACGTGACGTGGTATATCATGGCCACAAAAGAACAATTCAGTGCCTTATATTTTCTCATGATTATGGTCTTGTGTTTCCCAGTCTCGCATTTAAGGACTTTTACGTTGAAGTGTTTTCCTGTGTTCACTTCCTGTGCTTAGTTCCTGTTTGCTTTGTGCCTTGTTTGTTCCCTCGTTGTGCTTTCATCGCTACACGGCCATTCACAAATCCTCTCCTGTGGCCTCATGGGATAGTAAAGCCTCCACTGAATGCACACTTCAAAATTTTAAAAGTATTAGCTCATCTTTTCACCTACTGTTTTATGAATACTGAATTCAGACATACTACTCTTTTCACATACTATTTTTCACCTAATATACAGTAGGAAAGCATATTCGGATGCAAGCTAAATGTTGAAGTTAAGTGTTATTTTATGTGCTTTTGAGACATAAGAAGATAAAATCTTGTTAGTGTTTAATGGTTTGTTTTGTGAGGTTTCAAAGATTTTGGAGATTTTGAGGTTTTCATTTGTGCTGAAGAGTGGAGTCTGAGGTTAGGTTGAGGATTGGTATATATGCATTATGCTTTAAAAGAGCTGACATTTAGCATGCATGATTGTTAGCCTGCAGTCAACCTGAAAGAGATTCATGTGAGTTCAATCTGTTACTCAATTCAGTTAGATTTCCACTACACAAGGTGTTTGAGTCTATAATATAATATAATATAATATAATATAATATAATATAATATAATATAATATAATATAATATAATATAATATAATATAATATAATATAATTAAAATGAAAGGAAACTCGCTTCCAACAGGGAATTACTGTCCACCACTTAATCAAGGTAATTTAATTATTTTTATTTTTTTCTGCTTCTTTTTATTTATTTTTTTTGTGCAGCAGATCATTAATGCATTTGCATTAGGTATTTTATGAAAAATATATACATTTTTTTTTATCATGTTTCTATTCAAAACATTGTACAATCTACATATTTTGTTTTGCTTAACAAGGGAATCCCAGTCTGCAGTGGTCAGTATCTATCAAAAGTGGTCCAAGTAAGAAACAGTGGTGAACCAGTGACAGGGTCATGAGTTGGCCTCATGTACCAAGTACCATGTACCAGAATGCAGCTGGCCCCATGTACCAAGACTCATTGTTGCACGTGGGGAGCGAAGGCTGGCCCGTGTGGTCTGATCAAACAGACGAGCTACTGTAGCTCAAATTGCTCAAGAAGATAATGCTGGTTATGATAGAAAGGTGTCAGAATACACAGTGCATCGCAGTTTGTTGCGTATGAGGCTGCATAGCCACTGACCACTCAGGGTGCCATGCTGACCAATGTCCACCGCCGAAAGCACCAACAGTGAGCACGTGAGCATCAGAACTGGACCACAGAGCAATGGAAGAGGTGGCCTGGTCTGATGAATCACGTTTTCTTTTACATCACGTGGATGGCCGGGTGCGCGTGCGTCGCTTACCTGAGGAACACATGGCACCAGGATGCACTATGGGAAGAAGGCAAGCCGGCGGAGGCAGTGTGATGCTTTGGGCAATGTTCTGCTGGGAAACCTTGGGTCCTGCCATCCATGTGGATGTTACTTTGACACGTACCACCTACCTAAGCATTGTTGCAGACCATGCACACCCTTTCATGGAAACGGTATTCCCTGGTGGCTGTGGCTCTTTCAGCAGGATAATGCGCCCTGCCACAAAGCAAAAATGGTTCAGGAATGGTTTGAGGAGCACAACAACGAGTTTGAGGTGTTGACTTGGCCTCCAAAATTCCCAGATCATTATTTTTATCATGTATCTATTCAAAACATAAAAATGCTTGTGCAATCTACATATTTTGTTTTGCTTAATAGTCTATTTGATTTTTATTTGTATTTTCCCTGTTACAAAATGTCACGTCTAATGTCAGATATCCCCTTAACAAGGAAATGTAGTCTTTCTGGCATCCTATTTTCCAGCAGCACACTGTCATTTATGCCTAGGAAGCAAAACTACATTTGAAAGATGACTTTGACCTCTGCTGACTTTTACCATTCATTTAGACCCTTGTTTTGTCTTCAGGGAAATGGTACTTATGCACTGAGTCCCTATTTATACAAGAGCTGTCAATCAAATGGGTACATCTGAACGGATAGAGCCGCTGGATGCCTGCGGAACTACCCACGGCATTCCATCTGCCATATGTATGCTAAAAAACACACAGAGACAACAGTATGATCAATACATTCAATTGTTATTCAAACACACTACATGTGTTCTATTCTCTAGGCTCTTTGGATCAATGGAATAAGTTCAAAACAATCCTGTAGATAAGATTTTTGTCTTTTTGCTGTAATAAGTGCACAAAAGAATTGACTCAAAAATCTGAAATGGGTTTCAAGGACATCATGGCGTCCACTGTTGTTAGCGAATGCTGTTTCATCCTCGAGTAGTTTGAAAAGGAGCGCATGAAACATGAAAGAGCTTTCAGAAGCTCAGCTAATGCACAGCACTGGAACACTGAACACAAACAGAATGAGCCACAGATTTACAGACCTGCTGTGAAATGCAGCATCTTCCAAAGAATCAACCAACAATTCTGCATCAGATCTCTTCGTGGTTTTAGGTTATCATTCACTGATGGGGTAAAATACACCTGCCTAAATTTTTTACAATTTTAGTAACAATTTAGTTCCATTAACTAACAATGAGCAATACATTTGTTACCATATATATAGCTTTGTTAACATTAGTTAATAAAAGTAAATTTTGTTTATTGTTAGCTCAGGTTTATTAAATAATATTAACAACTTTTGATTTTAATAATGTATTAGTAAATGTTGATTGATAAGATTGATACGTTTTTTCTTGTTAATTTAAGTTAGCTAATATATTTAACTAATGTTAACAAATGGAACCTTGTTGAGAAGTGTTACTCAAATTTTTAAAGCATTAGCCATTTTTTCTTCAGACATACACTGAATAATAATTCTTAATAGTAAATTATTAATTAAAAGTATTATTATAATGCAGTGTAGCAACTATATTGTTATTAATATTATAAAACATACAATGAAAATGTATTATAATAAAAAATTCCGATGTATCTGGTTTTGAAACGAAAGACAAAATGTATAGGTCACACTTTAGATTAGGGTCATATTCTCACTATTAACTAACTATTAACTATGACTCTTGCCTCAATAAACTCCTAAATACTGCTTATTAATAGTTAGTAAGGTAGTTGTTAAGTTTAGGTAGGATTAAGGGATGTATATGGTCATGCATATTAAGATTGTGGCTTTATTAGTACTTATAAAGCACATATTAATGCTTTATAAATACTAATAAAGCCAAAATCTTAATATGCATGCTAATAAGCAACTAGTTAATAGTGAGAATTGGACCCTAAACTAAAGTGTTACCAGCTTCTAGTACAATAGAATTAGTTAAATTAAGCAATTATACACTCACCTAAAGTATTATTAGGAACACCATACTAATACTGTGTTTGACCCCCTTTCGCCTTCAGAACTGCCTTAATTCTACGTGGCATTGATTCAACAAGGTGCTGAAAGCATTCTTTAGAAATGTCGGCCCATATTGATAGGATAGCATCTTGCAGTTGATGGAGATTTGTGGGATGCACATCCAGGGCACGAAGCTCCCGTTCCACCACATCCCAACAATGCTTTATTGGGTTGAGATCTGGTGACTGTGGGGGCCATTTTAGTACAGTGAACTCATTGTCATGTTCAAGAAACCAATTTGAAATGATTCGAGCTTTGTGACATGGTGCATTATCCTGCTGGAAGTAGCCATCAGAGAATGGGTACATGGTGGTCATAAAGGGATGGACATGGTCAGAAACAATGCTCAGGTAGGCCGTGGCATTTAAACGATGCCCAATTGGCACTAAGGGGCCTAAAGTGTGCCAGGAAAACATCCCCCACACCATTACACCACCACCACCAGCCTGCACAGTGGTAACAAGGCATGATGGATCCATGTTCTCATTCTGTTTATGCCAAATTCTGACTCTACCATCTGAATGTCTCAACAGAAATCGAGACTCATCAGCCCAGGCAACATTTTTCCAGTCTTCAACTAACCAATTTTGGTGAGCTTGTGCAAATTCTAGCCTCTTTTTCCTATTTGTAGTGGAGATGAGTGGTACCCGCTGGGGTCTTCTGCTGTTGTAGCCCATCTGCCTCAAGGTTGTGCGTGTTGTGGCTTCACAAATGCTTTGCTGCATACCTCGGTTGTAACGAGTGGTTATTTCAGTCAAAGTTGCTCTTCTATCAGCTTGAATCGGCCCATTCTCCTCTGACCTCTAGCATCAACAAGGCATTTTCGCCCACAGGACTGCCGCATACTGGATGTTTTTGCTTTGTAAACCCTAGAAATGGTTGTGTGTGAAAATCCCAGTAACTGAGCAGATTGTGAAATACTCAGACCGGCCCGTCTGGCACCAACAACCATGCCACGCTCAAAATTGCTTAAATCACCTTTCTTTCCCATTCTGATATTCAGTTTGGAGTTCAGGAGATTGTCTTGACCAGGACCACACCCCTAAATGCATTGAAGCAACTGCCATGTGGTTGGTTGATTAGATAATTGCGTTAATGAGAAATTGAACAGGTGTTCCTAATAATCCTTTAGGTGAGTGTATATTACCAGTGTAAGTGAGCTGATGCAGAAATGTTTGTTCATTCTGAGAGCTCTTTCTCATCTTATGAAATTTTTGAAATACCATTTTATTTTATTATTATTTATTATTATTGTTATTTATTTTTATGTAACTAGAATGGCATGTACATTCACATGAGAAGCAACAAATCTGTATTTATGTTGTTCCATTCACAGATTTATTTATTTTTTACTTCAAAGCTTTTAACTTGGGTCAGTAAGCTACCACCCAAAAAATCCTAGCAACATCAATATTTTATCTTTTTTTTTTTTTTTTTTTTTTTTTTTTTTTTTTTTTCTAGCAATTTTCGTCTTCATTTTTCTTAAGTTGCACTAATTCCAAGATTAGGAAAAACTCCAGACCAGTCCATTTTAGAGTTTTTAGCATCATCTTTTTTTCCAAAACAGACACACTCTCCTGAAACAGATAAACTCAGGAGTCAAAGCAATGAAAACTCAGTCTGCTCTCATAAAGAGAGGCGCCTTGAAATTGCTATTGATCGTTTCCTGTGAGGCAGTGAGAACACTGAAATTTAACCCACTAAATGGACAATGTGCTGCAGTCGCTGTTCGAGAAATAAACATTTCTGTTAATATTCACTCCACAGGGGGACCAAAATTCAATCCACATCTCACGGATAGATCAGAAGACGCCGTAGGCTGGCACGTTACATCCTGTGGAATGGAATGAGGCCTTTGGGGATGAAACCAGAGGGTTTTAACGGAAAACTAATTCTGTTTCTAATACTTCCAAAAGTAGTGGATATAATCAGCATCTTCCCGCAAAAGATCTCAGAACTTGGAAGTTCACTTCAAAGAACAACGCATTAATTAAATACACATCTAGATCAAAGCAAAGAGGAGGCAGAAGTCTGTAGGTAAAAACCTGTCTGGTCCAGGGCAGCAATCCTTTTTTTTTTTATTGCTCTCAGTGCGAGAGATCATCTGAGATAGATTGGATGGCCTTTAATATCAGCAGCAATGTGTCCCGAAATTCCCTCCAGTCGCTTTAATTCTGTTTGTCATCTTTTGGTAGGCTTGTGGGAAATAGGCCCACTTCTCGGAGCAAAGCAAAGGCCAGTTCTGGTGATAGACTGAGACTGAAGGACTCAAAACATTTCAGGTAATGTGGTGTATGTTGCGGGAAGAGAGATGAAAAACACTCAAAAAGTCTCAAATGGAAAAGAAATGGAATATGAGACAGAGATTAGATTATAGAGAAGAGTTTAGGTCTCACAGCTTTATAAACACAAACAGTAACACTTTATTTTACTTTATCTACATGTACTTACTATAGTAATAACAGTAAATTAAGCATAATTACAAGTAACTAGCCCTGAACCAAACCCTAACCCAAACCGTAACTCTAAGTACAGTACATGTAGTTAATTAATATTACTCAGTACTTATTTGAGTAAGTACAATGTACAAACCCGGTTCCAAAAAAGTTGGGACACTGTACAAATTGTGAATAAAAACAGAATGCAATGATGTGAAAGTTTCAAATTTCAATATTTTATTCAGAATACAACATAGATGACATATCAAATGTTTAAACTGAGAAAATGTATCATTTTAAGGGAAAAATAAGTTGATTTTAAATTTCATGGCATCAACACATCTCAAAAAAGTTGGGACAAGGCCATGTTCCCCACTGTGTGGCATCCCCTCTTCTTTTTGTAACAGTCTGCAAACGTCTGGGGACTGAGGAGACAAGTTGCTCATGTTTAGGAATAGGAATGTTGTCCCATTCTTGTCTAATACAGGCTTCTAGTTGCTCAACTGTCTTAGGTCTTCTTTGTCGCATCTTCCTCTTTATGATGCGCCAAATGTTTTCTATGGTTGAAAGATTTGGACTGCAGGCTGGCCATTTCAGTACCTGGATCCTTCTTCTACGCAGCCATGATGTTGTAATTGATGCAGTATGTGGTCTGGCATTGTCATGTTGGAAAATGCAAGGTCTTCCCTGAAAGAGACGACGTCTGGATGGGAGCATATGTTGTTTTAGAACTTGGATATACCTTTCAGCATTGATGGTGCCTTTCCAGATGTGTAAGCTGTCCATGCCACACGCACTCATGCAACCTCATACCATCAGAGATGCAGGCTTCTGAACTGAGCGCTGAGAACAACTTGGGTTGCCTTGTCCTCTTTAGTCTGGATGATATGGCGTCCCAGTTTTCCAAAAAGAACTTCAAATTTTGATTGGTCTGACCACAGAACAGTTCTCCACTTTGCCACAGTCCATTTTAAATGAGCTTGGCCCAGAGAAAACGCCTGTGCTTCTGGATCATGTTTAGATATGGCTTCTTTTTTGACCTATAGCGTTTTAGCCGGCAACGGCGAATGGCGCGGTGGATTGTGTTCACCGACAATGTTTTCTGGAAGTATTCCTGAGCCCATGTTGTGATTTCCATTACAGTAGCATTCCTGTATGTGATGCAGTGCCGTCTAAGGGCCCGAAGATCACGGGCATCCAGTATGGTTTTCCGGCCTTGACCGTTACGCACAGAGATTGTTCCAGATTCTCTGAATCTTTGGATGATATTATGCACTGTAGATGGTGATAACTTCAAACTCTTTGCAATTTTTCTCTGAGAAACTCCTTTCTGATATTGCTCCAGTATTTTTGGCCGCAGCATTGGGGGAATTGGTGATCCTCTGCCCATCTTGACTTCTGAGAGACACTGCCACTCTGAGAGGCTCTTTTTATACCCAATCATGTTGCCAATTGACCTAATAAGTTGCAAATTGGTCCTCCAGCTGTTCCTTATATGTACATTTAACTTTTCCGGCCTCTTATTGCTACCTGTCCCAACTTTTTTGGAATGTGTAGCTCTCATGAAATCCAAAATGAGCCAATATTTGGCATGACATTTCAAAATGTCTCACTTTCAATATTTGATATGTTATCTATATTCTATTGTGAATAAAATATAAGTTTATGAGATTTGTAAATTATTGCATTCCTTTTTATTCACAATTTGTACAGTGTCCCAACTTTTTTGGAATCGGGTTTGTAACTACATCACTTTAAAATAAAGTGTAACCACACAAAGAAATGATTTGTTTTATTTGTTGTGTTGATGGATTTCTTAGAAAATGAAATTAGTTTAGAACAGGGCCCCCCACAATCACCCCCACCCCCACTTCCTACCCCATGCCAAACCCCAATTGCGGGTTTATAACCAAAGACTTTATATATAGGAAGGTGGTGCACTCCAAATACTTATGAATGGGAGAAAGTGCAAAGCCCAATATGGCGAATAAGCCCCGCCTTCTAAATTAAAGAGCCAATCATTGATTAGTAAAGCCATTGCCTCACTGCAGCTGTCATTAGAGGCTCCAGTCGCTATAGAAACAGACAATGTTCTGAGATGTGTGTTTAGGATTGCTTTGTCCAGGCAAAAAAAATGCTGTTTTTTTGTTTTTTTATCATGATTCGAGTGATTAGAAACAAAATTTATGAGCCAGTTGTTGTCAGTTTTCATTGGGGATTTCAAATATGAAATTTAATCGTAAGTTTGGCGAACAGTTTTGGAGAATTTGATGTTTCCCCATTCATTTGCATGCTCGAGAGGCGTTTCAAAGATGGCCGCTGAGTGAAATGACTTGTCTTGAAGGGACTTTGTTATAACTCGCTATTCTGACTTTTTTTCTGTATTGTGAGACATGTCACAGTTACCGTTTCTATTTTTTATTCCATGATGGAAGCAAGCTTCAGTGAAATAGATTTGTTTTGGTTTTTAATTAAATGATGAAAGCACATAACAAAATGCAGTCTGTTCCTTTATCCGACTCTCCTCACATGCACATCATGACATCCTTTTCTGCTGGTTGTGAGTTTATCGTCAATGGCTCTGAAAAGTGCATTCTCTTACACTGAAGCCATTACCATCACCTAATTCAATTACTGAGCTTCTGTCAAACTGATTTAACACAGTCACGTGTAATTCATCCCGGTATAGACATCACATGCTATGAAGTTTATAGCATCTCGCTTTACCCTTTATCACAAAGTGAAGTTGAGATGCTAAGTATGGAGCATTGCCCTCTCAGGCGGAGATGTTCTTTATGTCCCATACACCCTGAACTAATCTGTTTGAGTGGAGGACTGTTATTTTCTTTGTCAGGTGGAATCTATTCTGAGGAGTCGGGATGAATTTGTGCGACATGGTGAAGAGAGCTGTGGAAACTGAGCTCTCGTCTATGAAGGTTCAAAAGAGCAGCAACAAATTATCTCCACACTGTGGTTTCATGAACATGCCAATTAAAGTGTTGCTGGGTTTAGTTGAGCCAGTGGTTAGTGCAGCACAACCAAACTTAAAATACTAAATTAATGAACATGAAAGGTCATGATTGGTCTTTACTTCAAAGGTTAGGAACAAAAAATGTCATCTGAAGGAGAAACTGGTGTTGACACAATTTTAAACTCTAATGAATATTTCTCAGAGCTGGTTTATTTTTGAATGTCAATTTCTGTACAGGAAAACGTTAAAATCTGGCTACAAAACTATTTTAACAGTTGTTGCCCAAGAAAAAAAGATGCACTTAATGCATTTTACACACGGGGTAAAAGGCTCACAGTGGGGCAAATACATTAGCTAAAATAATATGTTTTTTAATGTTTAAAACAATCACTTTAGCAAAAAAAAAAAATGTTTTTGTTTATTTTGATAAATAAGAGAATTAATTTTTGTTCAATAAATACACTCACCTAAAGGATTATTAGGAACACCATACTAATACTGTGTTTGACCCCCTTTCGCCTTCAGAACTGCCTTAATTCTACATGGCATTGATTCAACAAGGTGCTGAAAGCATTCTTTAGAAATGTTGGCCCATATTGATAGGATAGCATCTTGCAGTTGATGGAGATTTGTGGGATGCACATCCAGGGCACGAAGCTCCCATTCCACCACATCCCATAGATGCTCTATTGGGTTGAGATCTGGTGACTGTGGGGGACATTTTAGTACAGTGAACTCATTGTCATGTTCAAGAAACCAATTTGAAATGATTCGAGCTTTGTGACATGGTGCATTGTCCTGCTGGAAGTAGCCATCAGAGAATGGGTACATGGTGGTCATAAAGGGATGGACATGGTCAGAAACAATGCTCAGATAGGCCGTGGCATTTAAACAATGCCCAATTGCCACTAAGGGGCCTAAAGTGTGCCAGGAAAACATCCCCCACACCATTACACCACCACCACCAGCCTGCACAGTGGTAACAAGGCATGATGGATCCATGTTCTCATTCTGTTTACGCCAAATTCTGACTCTACCATCTGAATGTCTCAACAGAAATCGAGACTCATCAGACCAGGCAACATTTTTCCAGTCTTCAACTGTCCAATTTTGATGAGCTCGTGCAAATTGTAGCCTCTTTTTCCTATTTGTAGTGGAGATGAGTGGTACCCGGTGGGGTCTTCTGCTGTTGTAGCCCATCCACCTCAAGGTTGTGTGTGTTGTAGCTTCACAAATGCTTTGCTGCATACCTTGGTTGTAACAAGTGGTTATTTCAGTCAAAGTTGCTCTTCTATCAGCTTGAATCAGTCGGCCCATTCTCCTCTGACCTCTAGCATCAACAAGGCATTTTCGCCCACAGGACCGCCGCATACTGGATGTTTTTTCCTTTTCACACCATTCTTTGTAAACCCTACAAATGGTTGTGCGTGAAAATCCCAGTAACTGAGCAGATTGTGAAATACTCAGACCGGCCCGTCTGGCACCAACAACCATGCCGTTGTCTTGACCAGGATCACACCCCTAAATGCATTGAAGCAACTGCCATGTGATTGGTTGATTAGATAATTGCATTAATGAGAAATTGAACAGGTGTTCCTAATAATCCTTTAGGTGAATGTATGTTGACATTAAAATATGTTAATATTTAAAATGTTAATAAAAAAAATAGAAACAAAATATTTAAAAAAGTAAAGATTCTGAAAGCATTGAAGGAGATCCCTTAATAATTTAATATATATTTATTTATATTTATTTATTTAATATATATTTATATGTACCCTATGAGCTTTGTGATGTACACCTCTCCTTTGGCTCATATTATGATTAATTCACTCTTGTGACGTTTTAAAAAAAAAAATGTGTGACATCTTTTTTTCCAGCTCTAAAATAATGGAATTTTCCACCCTTATTGACGTGTTCTTGGAAACCTCAAAATAATGGATAGATTTAGTTTGATTTGTGTGTAAAAGAATTCTATCATACTCTTTAGTGTAAGTAAACTCCAGAGTAAAGCAGAAAAGGATATTGGTCTCCATCGACTGGATCAATGGTTCTTGACTAAGCCGGTGTGGAACAACCCTGTAAGTCAGAATTGTTGTGTCTGGAACATGGAAACACAATCTACCAAATCGTAAGTGCATGTTAGTGAGAAGGCACCCGAAAGCCATAGACTGATCGATACAGCTGCTCACTGCACTGTAGCATAATGACAGCATGCCAATGTTTTGCTCATACACAAGAATCAGCAGATGTTTTGAGCGATGGATGGTTATTCAATCCTCCTTTTACTGGAATCAACAGCAGAGTGTTTTGGGACCTGCACAGATTTGATTGGATGGCCTGGTTTTGAGGAGACGTTGCACATGAACAAAGATACGGCTGCTCAGTTGAAGAGGAAATTAAATCTCAAAGTTTTGGAGGGAGATTGGTTTTCAAGTTCTTTATATACTTTTATTGAGAGCTGTATAATATCAAAGCAATTTCCTTTCCATGCCGAATAAGTTATATAACATCCAGACCGTAATTACCATAATTACTCAAAGAATTGCACAAAATGAGGAAAAAGTAAGATTAAATTGATATTTAAACCCAGCAAGTCATTTTGGCTACTGTTCTCATAAGGATATCACTCTTTAAAATATATTAATGTAGATACAGTTGGTCATTGATTATTCTCAAAATATGAATTACTTCAGATAGAATTTATAATAGGCCTATTATGTGACAAAAGCAAATAGTGCCCATTAGGCCTATAATGATAGACAGTGTGTCAGTAAAACAGGACATTCAAGAACAGACAGATTAAGATGTAATGTCCAAATAATGAGAAATTGCGTTGTAAATGACACAAATGCAAGGTATTAAAGGATACATAACACACACAGTTTCTGCCAATCTCATGTTAATCTTGAGTACCTATAGAGTAGTACTGCATCCATCATATCGCCAAAGAGTCTTTAGTTTTATTGTATTTGTAAAAGACAGATACGCTGTACCAGTTCTTTTCGAAAACAGCCGAACTCGTGGAGGTGTGCAGTGGGCAGAGTTAAAGAGTCATGAGCGCACAGACACACACACTGCATTCACTGTAAGTTCGTGTTGTTTACATTATATGCACTTACGCGCCGATTGCCAATAAAGCACAGACATTTGAAGCAGTTTAACTCACCGCCAGCGGTTTCAACTCATGACCAGGAACAAACACACACACTTACAGAACTCCGTTGCTGCTCCGGAAAAACAAACTGCATCCATTGTTTCCTTAATGCTGGATTATTTGGGAAGCTGAACAAGGTTATCTTTCCCTCACAAACAAAAACACGCTTGCACTGTAAAACAAATATTTAAAAAGTAAGTTACCTGGTTACCTTAAAATTTTGAGATCATTGAAATTAAAAATTTGAGTTAATACAATGAACATTTTTGAGAATTGACATCAAATAGTATTAAAAGATTTTGTAAGCATATTGCATAATTGTGTTTTATTTGTTATAATGCAGTGAAACATGCCAAATTGTGCTATTTTCATGATTTATCAAATTTTTTATTTATTTATGTGGTTCAGATACAATAATATTTTGAGTTTCTATTTATTAAACCCATTTCCTTCACTGTATTAACTAAAATTTTTAATTTCAATGAACTCAACATTTCAAGGCAACCAGTTTACTTACTTTTATAAGTTAAAGCAACAATATTTTTTTACAGTGTGGTGACTTTGGTGACATTGTTAATTTCGTGGTCTAAAAAATAAAAAATAACAACGCTGCCGACGGCTTTCGTAACCTAAACGTGCCCTTGCTCTCGCTGTGGAATTCAAGGAATTCCCTTTATGATGTCATACAGGGCCATACTCAAAAAAAACTTTCCTAAACTTATTTGAATCCTGAAAGTGTGTATTTGGCAAAGAAATACTCTGTCATACGTCCAACAAATTTTTTTTTTATTATTATTATTGTGGCCATGTTTAGCATGAGAATCCAACTCTTTAACTGTAAATAAGTCAGAATCCATGAAATAGCGTTAGACACCCCCTTTAAGTTGCAATTGAACACATCATGTGCGTAATACATAACAATAGGCTACATCGCATATTCAAACTGGTGCACTGCATTCACTTATGACACACAATAATCATTGTGTTGTTGAATGTAAACATTTGCATTCCACAAAAAAAAAAAAAAAAAGGATATAGTATTAGGATAGGAGCGTTCACACACAATGCATTTGTGCATTTCACTTCGCTACTATTCCATTTTTTTTATGTAAGCATGTGCTAGATGGACGTATTTGACCATTGCACTTGCATCTCACATCTTTTGCAGCGTCTTGTATATTATCTTTGTAAACATTCTAGTTAAAATAAGCCCAAATTTCAGAAAATGCTTTTGTAGAGGCCTTTTTTCCATTTCACTGCTTGCCTCTCATGTTTATTAACGCAAAAATATGTATTGTGTGTATACACTCTAAAAAATGCTGGGTTAACCCAAGTTGGGTTGAAAATGGACTAACCCAGCGATTGGGTTGTTTTAACTCAGCGATTGGGTTGTTTTAAGCAAACATTTAACCCAACCACTGGGTTAAAACAACCCATTTACTGGGTTAAAACAACCCAATCGCTGGGTTAGTCCATTTTCAACCCAACTTGGGTTGTTTTTAACCCAGCATTTTTTAGAGTGTATGAAAAAATGTAAGGTCTAGAGAGACATTTTTAAACTTGAAATTTTTTTAGAGCGCCGTGTTTTTAGAACGCTGTCATGAGCAAGATACTGTAAAAGACGCCCAATTTAGCGCATGTTAAAGAAGTCATGAACTACATTGTTTTATAATTTTATTGTTTTATAATGTTTCCTGTGGTGAACTTATAATGTTAGTATGAATTTTCATCATCAACATAAAAAATTGTCATAATTTAGAAATAAAAGGCATTTTTCATACCCTGATTTTAGTCCTCTGATTTGAAACCTCTGTATGAAGGTTGCTGTGATGGTTGCTCTGTATCACTGCTGTGATTGGCTGACATCTTTGCGTATGAAATAGCTAAGTACATGTGGACCTCAAACTTTTTGCACATTTTTACTATTACAGTTCTTCAGGTTAACTAATCATGAAAAGTGTTGATTAGCATTATATTTAGATTGTGGCATGAAAGGTTGCAGTGATGAGCATCAGCCAATCGCAGACATGTTGAGCGCATGAATTGAGCAATCTCATCATTGCAACTCGATTTCTGCACACTAACGAAATGCTTTCATCACCTTACCTTACCATCACCTTTGGAAGGTAATGTTATTTGTAGTCCATCCTGTATTGCTCTTCTCTCCTTCATCTCATCTCATCTCACGCCAGTGGGCCGGGCCAAAGTTGCAATGATGAAGTAGGTGTTGATATTCATCTGCAGAGGCGGTCTTTCACATATAGAAAGGCACATTCCACAATGAGTCGTTATCTGGGCTTGGTTACAATAAAAGCTGTTTTTGGACTAACAATGAAGTTTTCAGTTCTGAAACTTACAGGATATTCTAGTATGATGACCTCTTATATGTAAGAAGCTCAGGGATAATTTTATTTCTCAGTTCATGACCCCTTTAAACAATAGTGCAACATTATGGTTCCACAAGTAAAAACTCCATTAACTTTCTCTATAGGAAATTGATTTTTAATATAACTTATAAACCTTATAGACCTTTATAACTGTGAGTTCTGAAGTTGTTAATTGATGGTATATGCTTTTGTTGAAACTCTCCGTTCACATTATTTCAACTTATTTTTTTTTTTAATCTAACTGTGTTTAACAGCTGAATCTGTTATTACATTACCCATGATACTGTTCAGAAAATTCCACCAGAGAGTTACGACCATAGACTGTAAAATAATATGGACATAGTGTCCGTGATGTCACCCGTTTTTGAAGCGTAAAGTCGGCTGTTGCCATCTTGGCAACATGTTACATGCGCGTCACTTCCGGATAACTGAAAATGGGCAAATAGGCGGGACGTGGAGCTGAGGTGACGTGATGACTAGCAGACAAGCAGCAATCCACCAGCATTATCCACCATAATGTTGCACTATTGTTTTAACATGGAGCCCAATGAGATTCTGCTCCCTTTTGGAGCCTGTCGCTAGCGGCCAGTCGGTGAATTTAAGTCACCTCCGTATTGGCTTCAAGAGAAACTGGGGGAGGTTGCCGCTTGGTTGCGACAAGCATATCATGTCAAAAGAGCAGGAAGCGTCCTCTCTTCATGAATCACCGCAAATGATGTTACCAAGTTGGTCTCACTAAGCTGTCAAAGTACATAAGTTCTGTGTAAACAGCCACTAACAAGACATGAGGATGAGTAAATAACAAAATTGTAATTTTCATGTGAGTTATTCCTTTAAATATTAGCCGCTGGTCTTTGATTAGTCTGAAATTTGAATATCCCTGCTGAATGACTCTCGGCAGTATTGGGATGTGTCAGCCCTTACACTCCAGATTGGCTGCTGTACTTTGTTTAGTGCCCCATTAGGAGGAGGCGTCCGCTCCCACTGAGGCCCGAGAAAGATGGATATAGTTATTATCGCCTTTCTGCCGGTGCAGTGTGAAAGACTCGGGGAAATCAATAGGCTCTTCGGGAAAAGGAAAAGGCAACACCTCTGATGTATAATAAAACCAGAAGACAACAGGTAATTTATGAACCTTCAAGATGTGTTTCTTCTCTTCTTAAGCAGCACACTTCAAAACTTAAACACACACTCTTTCTCAATATATTTTGTCCAGTTAGTTTTCAAATTCTGACTTTCAGAGTTCGCTAAGTGCTTGATGTGTTTATGCTGGATATTACATTTCCTATAATAATATATTAATGGAATAAACAGTGCCTCGGGATGCTGCAAACAGGGTCTATGAAGAGGACTAACTTAATATCCATGGCAGAGGTGTAAAGGCAGCAGACATAATTGGTAGACAAATTCAATTACCTGTAATCAAATGCTGGTGGTCATTATAACCACTAGCACAGCCCTCAATGGTGGTTGAGAGATAAAAAATTTAAATTAAAGGCACAATTTTTTGCTGCTAGAGGTCGTAGGCATAGCTTGATGACGCCTTGATTTTGTGAAATCATGAGAGTTGTTGTCTTCACCTACAGCTGGTGGAAAATAATCAGATGAGACTCGGACAGAAATCATATTCATGGGTGAGCTAATGTATTACAAATGTATTAACGTTACTGTGTTATGAAGCAGGGTGGGGCTGAAAGCCGTTGGAGAAGAACAAGGCCAGTGGAGCGATTGCTAATGAGAGACAAGCGCGACATACAGCTCAAGAGCAGTGGAGCTTTTATTATGACGCAGACGACCACTTCCGCTTCTTCCGGTCATGTGTATGTGGGGTAATGCAGCGCTGTTTTATCATATTAGATACATTCAGATATTATCAGACACTTGTTGCACTCTGCAGTAAGCTAGATCGATATTAGGCATGGTAAAACATGGTACTCACAGTAAATCAAGAAAACAAGATTTAAACTTACTGTGTTGAGCTATAAAAATGATTAGTTTTCTGTCAATGAATGTATCCAAACAGTTGCTCACCTGTCTAATAAAACACATAATATATTAAAGCATCTTTGGTGTTTCCATGATTTCTACTAAATAAAAAACTAACATGAGTATGATGTCATTGATAGGCGATGCACGGACACAGTCCGTGTCCTGGTTAAAATTGCTTATTTCTCTGGAAACTTTTGGGATAATGTAAGTACACAAGTCAACAAAATATATGACATTGTTCTAGTGGTTTTTGGATATTTAAAAAAAAATCTTACATATTATGCCTTTAATGAATGTTTATCTTGAAGAGACAAAGTGTAATCTCTGACTTCTCAGTTAAAAAAGTCCTGTAATCTGTGCCACTAATCTGACATTTGTTCGAATATGTGAGGTCAGAAAATGTCAACATATGTTTAAGCATATGTATGGAATAACTGATTCTGGACTGTATTGTTGGTATTTAAATCATCTTTGATGATTAAATCAGCACTTAATTTTCAGTAATTTAATTTCCAGCATCAATTATTCCTTACTTATTTCCTTAGAAGCTCTGTCAACCAATCAGAATCAAGAAATCAACAATGCTGTATAAATCATTATATCAAGCGAAAACTTTATCTTGAACAAATTGTCTTCAATTGAACCACTTGATAACGTGCAGACTATTCAGTCTCACACATGACCTACTTTTAAACAATAACGGCACTCAAGACATTGATCCTGATATGAGCAAAGCATTTGCTTGTGTCAGCGCTTTAGGCTTTTATGTAGGTGTTTAGATGACAAAACAGTGCTTGTAGTTGATGATCAACACACTTTCTCTCTTTTTCTTTGTGCAATGAGACAGCTGCTTTATCACACGCTTAAAAACAAAATGGTCTTCTACAGGCCAAATTTTTACACTTGCAAGAAAAGCGAGTGCGATTGGCTATATGCAAAAGCTGCCAACATGATGCTATAATGTTGTGGAGGGTCGTAAGGTCATTGCTATGTGGTTGCTAAGGTGTTCAGAGTGGTTTTTAGTATGTGCATACTGCATGGTCTAAGAAGGAAAAGCCAGTTCTTGTCCCTAAATATGGCTCAATGTAAGTCTATTACACTTTATTACCTGCCTGGTGAAAATCATATGTTTGATCAAAAGTAATTGAAGAGATAGTTCACCCAAAAAATTATTTACTTATCATTTACTCACCCTTATGTTGTTCCAAACCTGTATGAGTTTCTTTCTTCAGTTGAACAGAAAAAGAAAAAAAAGATATTTTGAAGAATGTTGGTAATCAGACAGTTGACGGTAACCATTGACTTCCATATAGGAAAAACAAATACTATGGAAGTCAGTTGCTACCATCAACTGTAGAAACTCGCACAGGTTTGGAACAACATACGGGTGAGATGACAGAATTGTCATTTTTGGGTGAAGTATCATTTTAAACTAAATCTCTCTTGGAAGAAAAGTCCTGTATAGAACCCCCAAAGGGTTCTTTCAGGCATTTCATTTATAGAAGCTTTTAGGGGTTCTCATCATGGGATCATTTTATGGATTTAGATTTAAATCATTCATTTTGCTTTGAGTAATTGTTTATTTTGATTAAACTTTATGAATTAAATAGCCCATAATCACACTTTATCTCTAGAAAAAAACAAAAAAAAACAAAACTGAAATGAAAGTATTTCCCGCTGGAAAATCCAGCATAAACAAGCATCGATTCCATGCTAATCCAGGCTGATTTATACTGATTAGTGCTGGTATAGTGCTGGTCCAGGCTGGTTCATACTGGTTAGTGTTGCTGGTTAGTGCTGGTATAGTGCTGGTCCAGGCTGGTTCATACTGGTTAGTGTTGCTGGTTAGTGCTGGTATAGTGCTGGTCCAGGCTGGTTCATACTGGTTAGTGTTGCTGGTTAGTGCTGGTATAGTGCTGGTCCAGGCTGATTTATACTGGTTAGTGTTGCTGGTTAGTGCTGGTATAGTGCTGGTCCAGGCTGGTTCATACTGGTTAGTGTTGCTGGTTAGTGCTGGTATAGTGCTGGTCCAGGCTGGTTCATACTGGTTAGTGTTGCTGGTTAGTGCTGGTATAGTGCTGGTCCAGGCTGGTTCATACTGGTTAGTGTTGCTGGTTAGTGCTGGTATAGTGCTGGTCCAGGCTGGTTCATACTGGTTAGTGTTGCTGGTTAGTGCTGGTATAGTGCTGGTCCAGGCTGGTTTATACTGGTTAGTGTTGCTGGTTAGTGCTGGTATAGTGCTGGTCCAGGCTGGTTTATACTGGTTAGTGTTGCTGGTTAGTGCTGGTATAATGCTGGTCCAGGCTGGTTTATGCTGGTATAGTGCTGGTGAACCTTCTTCTCTTTTTTATATTCTTGTTCTTTCTCTTATCTTCAGTGATTCAGCTTGTTAACTGCAGGTGTCATCACTATTTTTATTTCATTAACAGCAACATTGCTTTAGTGTATTTTACTTAAACCAGCAACATGCGTTTTTCTTTGTTAAATAATTTATTAAAATTAATTGGAAAATTGTCTTGGTCTTTAAATACAAACACACACTAAGAAATGTGATATGTAACACATACACAAGTTTTGTTGTGGTCTTGCTGGGATCATACTAGCACCAAGTCAACATATGGTGGTTCACCAGTGCACCAGCTTCCCACGCTGGGATACAGCAAACCAGCAACCAGTATCCAGTGCTGCCCAGCAACATAGTGTCAGCCCATATAGTGTCGGCCCAGATCCGGGCCACATCAGGTACATGTGGATTCATTGCGTACCAGATGTGGGCCAGATTTGGGCTGACACTATAATTTGTTACATTATATAGCGCTTTTCAAGGCACTCAAATTGCTTTACATGGAAGGGGGAATCTCCTCAACCACCACCAATGTGCAGCATCCACCTGGATGATGCGACGGCAGCCATGTTGCGCCAGAATGCCCACCACACACCAGTTGATTGGTGGAGAGGAGACGGAGTGATGAAGCCAATCAGTGTATGGGGATGATTAGGAGGCCATGATGGACTGGTGTCAATGGGCAAATTTGGCCAGGATGCCGGGGTTACACCCTACTCTTTTTCAGAAGGGCATCCTGGGATTTTTAATGACCACAGAGGTCCTGACTGGACCTCAGTTTAACGTCTCATCTGAAGGACGGAACTATGTTGTTATGTTGCTATATTGCTGTCTGGGTGGGATCCAGCAAACCAGCAACCAGCATATGCTGGAATCCTAACCAGCAACCAGCATCCCATGCTAGAATTTAAACCAGCAACCCATGCTGGTCCCAGCGTGGAAAACATACCATATGGTGGTAACCAGCAATGCTGGAATTTTCAGCAGGGTTATGTAATGATTTAAGACGTTTCTTCTTATTTAGAACCGTTTTGCCATAAAGGGCTCTTTAAAATTGAGTGAAGAACCCTAGTGTTCTATATAGAACCCAAATGAACCTTTTTAAGAGTGATGCTGCATGATTTGAGTTATTATTCATGTTTGTAGCGTAAACAGCACATGATGAATTTCTTTCTTAGTAGAACCAAATTAAGATTTAATGTCTCTTTTTCTTTCTGATGAACCATGGAAATAATACACCTGCCAAAAGGCCCTCAATAATGTACGAGTCTGCGTTCCCACATGCTCTTTTCTCAGGATGTGAGTGGTGGGACTGTTATCAACGATGAACAGGCTCATAAGTCCAGAATAATATATTAGCTGGAAACAATACCTCTGGTGTTGGCTCCTAATAAAAAAAACATCCCGCTTGTGGCCTTCAATCTATTTGACACCTATTGACTATACCTCAATATGCCTAAAACAGGTATTGAGGTATTGTTGCTATTTGCAAAATGTCAGAGCTCTGTGACTTTTAGTCTATGTATTTAATGGCAAGCATTGGAATTGTAATCGGCTAGAAGAACGAGTACACACTTAGGTGCAAATCACGCAGGTCTGTTTTCTGAGGTATTGCACATTAATAAGAATGAAAAAGTAAGTGCTATTTCGTGGTGAGCAATTTGATTTGCAGCAGTGAGCGGTTTATCTGGGCATGCCCATGGCGTTGTGCCCTCATAAGAGAGCAGTATGTGAGGCGGATGCAGCAATAAACGCTTTAACCTTGGGAGACCTTCACTCACAGGGAGCGCTGGAATAAAGGCGTCTCTTTGGCTCTCTCTACAGGCAAACACGGAACTGCAGCTAATTACGTGAACAGTCAGAAGTGATGCGTGGAGAGGATGGTAATGGCACACTGGCCCTAGATAGAGCCTGCAATACAAAACATGCAATCACAGCAGGATTTTTCAAGTGCTTATGATCATTACAGCCTGTGTTCAGATAGAGGACTCTTACTCCAGACTAATTTAGACTATGCTTGGAGGAAAGATTAAATGGCATGGATTGGATTGATGAGACATCGTCATAATAACCATTTAACCTTACATTACATTACGTAACATTATGTAAAAGACAAACTGAGATATGTCAAATATTGTAGTGATGCAGTGAAACAAATAGTTTGAAATAAAAAAAAATAAAAATAAACAATATTAATAACAATAGTAATTGTAAAGAGAGTTATTGAATGAATAGGCCCTTTTTATTTTTAGCCTACATGAAACAGCTCTGGTTTGTCCCACATCAAATTACAGGCAATTAGGATTGCTGTTAAAGAGATTGTTGTTAAAATGTTTTTTTAATTGCAAAATTGAGACATAAATTTCAAATTTAAGCTGGGTCATGTACCAGTGCTCTTCCCTTTTTTTTTTTTTTTTTAAGAAAGGAAGAAATTATCCTAATACATTTTTTTAAATTGAGACTCAGGTTCAAATTCAAGCTGGGTCACGTACCAGTGCTGTTCCCTTTGTTTCTTTTTTATTTTAAGTAAGGATTTTTTTTTTTTTTTTTAAATGGTCTAATTTTTTTTTATTAAATGCATCTCTTACGGTGTTAATGCACAGGTTTCACTGAATAGCTCGATAAAACATTTGTTTATCAAATTAACATTTGTGAATGTGAAATTTAATTTTATTATAATTTCAGTAATTTCAAAACAAATAGTTTGTCATTGTAGAACGTCTGGTGACGGACGGTTGTAGCCGCTAGGAGTCGCTGTTTGTGTTCAGTTCAGAGGAACTCAGAGCCGTAGAGGAAGACGCGTGTGCCGTTCCTGTGTGTCTTTAGCTTCTGTCTGCACAGCAATATTAGCATTTTTCAATAATGTCTATTGAAATAGAGTCAGCAGAGTAAGTAGATTAAATTGTGTGTTTCAAAACATCACATGCATGCTTAATTGTGTAATTTAACCGAGCCCGTCTATTTTTGCAGGCTGATTTTTGCACTGTTCAGGTGTTTGTTTTCTCTAGCTAACCGTGTTAGCATTGTGGGGGGGATTGTTTTGCACACAGTTTAGATATTACATAGTTTTTTCTCTTTTATGTTTTGGTATTGAAAGTATTGAAAGTAAGTCTGCTTTGTGTTTTAGGGGCAAAAACAGCTCTAGATTTCTCCGTTTTTATTTAATTATAAACAAACTGACCACATGCAGTACCATTTGGTTTCTGCGATTTTAGAAGAACAATTTAGTGTTATATTTGTGATTATCATATGTCTTTTTTGCAATATTACAATACAATAATATGCTTTTTAGTATTGTTTAGACATTGCTTTTTATGTTTATTTTTTGGGTGAAAATTTCCCTTCACACATCTATGTGACTTTTCAGACAAAACCATTAGTTAATTTAACTCTGCACTTGTAATATAATATATTCATAACTCTCCAACGTCTTTCAGAGTAAATAAAATACCTTCTTTTGTCATGTTTCTCCAGCGTGATCCGTCTGATCATGCAGTACCTGAAGGAAAACAACTTGCATAAGACTTTAGTGACACTCCAGGAGGAGACAACGGTGTCTCTCAACACGGTGGACAGTATTGAGAGTTTTGTGGCCGATATCAATAGCGGTCACTGGGACACTGTACTTCAGGCTATACAGTCCCTCAAACTCCCTGACAAGACTCTCATTGACCTTTACGAACAGGTGAGAGGCAGAGAAAATCAGGACATTTATAAGTCAGCTGTAATGGTGTGGTCATTTTGAACCTTGATTGATATGAGTAATCGGACACATCATATGTGTATTTTTACAGGTTGTTCTTGAGCTGATTGAGCTCCGAGAGTTGGGAGCTGCCAGATCTTTGTTGAGGCAGACGGACCCCATGATCATGCTCAAACAAACCCAACCTGAGCGATACATCCACCTGGAGAACCTTCTGGCTCGCTCATACTTTGACCCCAGAGAGGTGAGGGATCTGAAACATAAGCTGTTCATGTGAACACAGTGCCGCACTTTGCTCTGAAACACGCAGCGCAACACACAATATGATTATTAAATTGCAGTCTTTTGCCATTTGTTAAAAGCACAATTTTGATTTGAGTTCCTTTGAAAGATAATAAGCAGTTGTGCAAAACACAACGTTAGAGAGCTTTTATATTATGATAATTGTAAAAATATTTATTCTAAAATGTTATTCACCAAATTAATGTAGAAACAACTTAAAACTTTTATTTTTATATATTTGTTGTAATGGCATCTTTTTATGAATGAAGGCCAGTATCACTGATACTAATACTTCTACTGATGTCTCGATGTAATTGATTTTTTTATTTTTATTAATGATAGACATTCAACATTACAGTATAATTGAAAGCTACCAATTTCAACTTTTGTTAGGCTTTAAGAAAATAACTTTTAATTTAAGTGAACTTAAAACAATCTTCACATAAGCTCATTATAATAAATGTCATATTGTGTGAAATATACAGAAATTGAACAGTTATCAAACAGTCTGCACTGCATAAATAATAAATATAGAATAACTCCTTATTAAAGCTACAATTTTCTGTTACCTTTGATTAACATTAATGACTGACAGCATTAGTCGCTGCTGTCACGTTAAGATCTGCTGCTGCAGAACGTCTCTCGTGCATCTCATTTTCAACATCAAGATGTTATTTAACTCATTTAAGACCACCCTTATGAGAATACTGGACAAAACAGGCATTTTGGCATAATTCTGTGTTAATGTTTGTTCAAGCGCGAAAGAGAACTTGATTCTCTCTCTCTCTCTCTCTCTCTCTCTCTCTCTCTCTCTCTCTCTCTCTCTCTCTCTCTCTCTCTCTCTCTCTCTCTCTCTCTCTCTCTCTCTGTGTCTGTCTCTCTCTCTCTCTGTGTCTGTCTGTCTGTGTGGCAAAGGCCCCATTTATACTGCATGGTTCAAGTGACGCATGAATTCCGATATCCTCAGATCGGATTCAGGCCTCACTCATGTGGTAATAAATCCGATATGATTCAGATATGTGCATTTGCGTCTGCCATGTAAGCGGTCAAATCGGATATTCTCCAGTAAATAGAGTCTTATGTCATTGAAAAAGGGACTGAGGCGAATGACGTCAACTGCGGTCACATTACGGCTGGATGATTAATTGGAAAGTAATTGAAACTGAAATTCAGAACCTCTAACCGATGTAATTTTCCCATGTCAGTTATTTCAAGTGCAGTTTTGCAGGCACATAGATAACTGCTCCTGAATCTATCCTTGTTTATACAATCTGGATGCTCAGTATTACTATGGTTATTGCATGTTTTACACTGTTTATACAGGTAAGTTAATTGCCCTTTCTTATATTCGCTGATACACGCACACACAGACGCCACGCGCAAGCCCCGAAGCCAGATCACTCTTGTGTCCTCGTGGAGTCTGTCAATTAAATGTGTTTAAAGGCTTGCCAGTTTGAACATTCAAGCGATTGTGTCATTGTGCACTATTCTAGAACAACTGCCAGATCACTTTCACTTGCGTCCTCACAAAACTTTCAATTGTGTTTTAAGGCCTGCACGTTGAACATTAAAGCGATTTTAGACCATCTGATGTGTGTCATATCAAAATGGTGCACTGATGTATTGTGACACGGACACTCATACAGACAGTAGCTCGCACTGCACATCACGTGAAGATTGCGCGCAGAAACTCATTGTCAACGCTGTCCTGTGATTTATCACTGAAGTAGCTTAGAAACTCAATCGTTATAGCATAGATGTGTCTACCTTTTGAAGTAACTACAAACCACAGCTTCATAATTAATAGAGACGGTATGACTAATTCACACATACAATCACTCTCCCATTAATGCATTCAGATAAATGAAATGTAGGCCTACTGTGCTAATGTATCTGTATCTGATGTATAGCAAACAGAAATCTGTAAGAAATGTTACGATCCATAGACAATAACTGTTAAAAGTGAGCTGTTTCCTTCAAGTATTTTAAAATCACAAAGGCACTTTTTCATTTGAACAAAAATATGCCACCTTTAATAATTGAGCATATTTACAGCACAAACTTTATCAGTGAACTATGAGGGCAAAAAAATAAATGAACAAAAGCAAATTAATCGTTCATTAATCGTAATCGAGGTAAAATGTTCATTTAATCAAGATTTTGATTTTAGGTAAAATCATTACAGCCCTAGATCACATGCAACAATGACTCTCCTATTTTTTTTTTTCTCCGCCTAAAGGCTGATTTATACTTCTGCGTCGGACCTGTGCCGTAGCCTCTACGCCATGGCCTACGTGCCGATTTTCATTTATGCTGAGTCCTTGTCCGTGTTGACATGCAGTTACACATGCAGAGGGAGCACGTGTACCCCTGAGGGAGGGGTTCTGGCAGACCAATCACAGTGCTTGTGGTCCTCGTAGAATTGACGCGTTGTTACGTTTTTGCACTTCAGGGTACTTCGTAGGCTACACATGCAACACACAGCCTATGACGTAACTACGGCGTACACTCAACGCAGAAGTATAAATTGGGCTTTACGAGAGCAATGTTTTGCGGAAAGCAAAACATTGAATAATCATTTGTCTGCGTACATTGCATATCGTGCCGTTTTACTTCCTTTTCCGGGCCAGAACATCTTGGGTTGTTTCGCCAGTGTATAGTGTAAATGAAAATATCAGATACGGGTCACTTTTAAAAGATGATGTAAGCGGGTCGTCAAAAAAATTGGATATAGTCACCAAATCGGAATTGTACATCAAGAAATGTGGCCATAGTGTGCGTCTCAATCAGGGCACTGATTAAGGAGTCAGCCACATTCATGTACACAATATAGTGATTCAAGACCTATTTATAAGCACCCCTAGACAGCATGTTCTCTTTGGCTTGTCGCACTTGAATGGTTTAAAAGCATTTGCATGAATAAGAGCGTGATCATATAATGTCATCACTGGTCTAGCGTGACAGAAAAAATGGAAGCTGTGATTTAATTTTTTCCATTTATTAACAAATAATTGTACACATTAACACGCTAATTTTGACAGCACTATTATAGAGGCTTATGTTTTGAGAAGAGAAGAAGAGTGTCTTAGTTTAGCATTTGTCATCGAGTCATAGCCAATAATCTCTTAAATAGCCTGTGCATAGCACTTCATCTTTAATAACATGAGATTTTGGCAAAATGACAACAAAAAAAAACACATCAGGCCATATCGCTACAGTACACTTTATAACCTGTACATGATGAAAGCGTAATGTGATGCACTTACAGCCTCAGATATGGCCGATCTTATGACGGACAAAATATGTCTGACATTTGTTGGTCAAAAAAAACTGACAACACTGTATTTAATTATTTTAAAAATACAGTGTTTGTTTTTTCTTATCCTGAAAAGTTTTGGACATACAAGGTTTCCACCTGACAGCAACAATAGTCACCTCCATTCTGGATGATTTCTGACCTGATATGTTTATTTTTAGGCCTATCCTGACGGCAGCAGTAAGGAGAAGCGTAGAGCAGCTATAGCTCAGGCTCTTGCTGGTGAGGTCAGTGTGGTACCGCCGTCACGTCTGATGGCTCTGCTTGGACAGGTGAGCAAAACTTGCATTGCTGATGATGTGAAAATTACACTTAAAAGAATAGTTCGTATTACTATATGTGATGGTAATTGTCTGTTTTCTCTCTCTCTCTCTCTCTCTCTCTCTCTCTCTCTCTCTCTCTCTCTCTCTCTCTCTCTCTCTCTCTCTCTCTCTCTCTCTCTCTCTCTCTCTCTCTCTCTCTCTCTCTCTCTCTCTCTCTCTCTCTATCTCTCTATCTCTCTATCTCTCTATCTCTCTATCTCTCTCTCTCTCTCTCTCTCTCTCTCTCTCTCTCTCTCTCTCTCTCTCTCTCTCTCTCTCTCAAGTCTCTGAAGTGGCAGCAGCATCAGGGCCTTCTGCCTCCTGGTATGACCATTGATTTGTTCAGAGGTAAAGCAGCTGTGAAGGATGTAGAGGAGGAGAGATTCCCCACACAGCTGGCCAGACACATCAAGGTACGCTGACCAGCATCTGGCCTCAACAGTGACGTTAGATGAATGAAGATTTGTCACTCATGTGTTGTTTTTTTTTTTTTTTTTTTTTTTGTAGTTTGGTCAGAAGTCTCATGTTGAGTGCTCACGCTTCTCTCCTGATGGCCAGTATCTGGTCACTGGATCTGTGGATGGATTTATTGAAGTATGGAACTTCACTACTGGAAAAATCAGAAAGGTCTGTTAATCTTATTCATCTGCATTTGTGATAATGGTTCATGTACATGATTATTAATGGATCATGTGTCTCTGTTGGACAGGATCTGAAGTATCAGGCTCAAGATAACTTCATGATGATGGATGACGCAGTGCTGTGCATGGCTTTCAGTCGGGACACTGAGATGTTGGCCACAGGAGCCCAAGACGGCAAGATTAAGGTCTCGTACTGATATTTAATCAAGTACAGTTGAGCATCTGTTTATGTTCGCTGATCAGAAATCTCTCAGATTAAAAAATAATATATAGCTTTTATATACATGCCTTCGAAGAAAAACATTACTGGTGGGCATCAAAACAATGGCGCTGACTTATTTTAAGATATGTCAGTGCAAGTTGCCTTCAGTTAAAACCGCTCAAACATGCATTTTAGTCTGGGACTAGCTTAAGCCTTGTCTGTGAGACTGGAGGAATGTATATTTGTGTAATTTAACAATTTTGCAGGTTTGTGTAATATTCTGAGTTTACATTTCTATGGTTTTTTATAAATTGAGGAATACTGAATGTGTTTTTGTGCAAGTGAGATGAGTAAATGCATGCAATATGTAGTCTAGAGCTACAATAACCATCATGTTTACACAACATGAGCACAGGAGAGGTGCCCATTAATAAATGGGAAAACAAAGTAACTAGCTTTTACTTATTTGAAAAAGTAACTCAAATATTGTTAATTTAAAAGTAATGCATTACTAGTTTTTTGAAAAAAAGTAATCTGATTTCATAACATTCAAACAAAATCTAAATGGATTGTTGTTTGTCCAGGTGTGGAAGATTCAGAGCGGTCAGTGTCTGCGGCGGTATGAGCGCGCTCACAGTAAAGGCGTCACCTGTCTCAGCTTCAGTAAAGACAGCACTCAGATTCTCTCCGCGTCCTTCGACCAGACTATCAGGTGAGTATATCATCACTGTCCTCAGCGTTCACAAAAACCACAGCAAAATTAACTGTATTTGTTCCTCAACAGGATTCATGGGTTAAAATCAGGCAAGAGTTTGAAGGAGTTCAGAGGTCATTCTTCATTTGTAAATGAAGCCACGCTTACTCCTGACGGACATCACGTCATTAGCGCCTCATCTGATGGAACTGTGAAGGTAATGTTGTTAAAATTATAACCTAGTTAGTTAAATCTTTTTCTCAAATCTCTCAACTAAAGAGCTCATAAAATGTAAAGCTGAATATCTAACTTCTGGCTTTTCATTTTCTTGCTCCCAGATCTGGAACGTGAAGACCACAGAATGCACAAGCACATTTAAGTCTCTAGGCACCTCTGCGGGTACGGACATCACTGTTAACAATGTCATCCAGCTCCCCAAAAATCCAGAGCATTTTGTTGTGTGTAACCGATCCAACACTGTTGTCATCATGAACATGCAAGGCCAGGTGAGGATGTCAAGACTCCTGCTAATGAAACAAGAGATGACAGTATAGAAATGTTGTGTCCGTCTGTGCATTATGAATCTCTGAGAGCTCCTTATGGTTTTTCCTGCTGCAGATTGTGAGGAGTTTCAGCTCTGGTAAGAGAGAGGGAGGTGATTTTGTGTGCTGTACTCTGTCTCCACGTGGTGAGTGGATCTACTGTGTCGGCGAGGACTTTGTGCTTTACTGTTTCAGCACAGTCACAGGCAAACTAGAGAGAACCCTGACCGTAAGACCTCTTTCATGCATGCTTACATAAACTAATTATTTATTCATGTAAATATTAATTCCAATTCTAACTAAACAAAACAAAACCTCACATTGAACATGCACAAAAGGATTTGCGGATGCTGAGGCAAGGATTTTGTCTCGTCTTCACAGGTTCATGAGAAGGATGTCATCGGTATCGCCCACCACCCACACCAGAATTTAATCGCCACATACAGTGAGGATGGCCTCCTCAAACTCTGGAAGCCATAACAGATGTGGCATCAACATGGGGATCCTAATTAGTTGGGGTGGGCAGGAGAATACAATTAGAATATGTTGCCTTTTTTTTTAAACCCTTTTGTGTATATACCCGTTTTTTTTAACTTGTTAGTTTTTTTTCTACAGAGTCAAGTTTGCAAATGGAAGCATCTGTAATTTATAGTAACAAGTTTTTGTTCTATTGATCCAACAATAGATAATTTTCCATTCCCCCTCCCCCTATTCTTTTCCTTTTGTCCATTAAAACATTTGACCACAAATACAAGTTGTATTTGTTGCATGTTGAAAAGCTAGAGCTGTAGAAAGTCAAACCATTATCAATTTTTTTGGTTGAAATACCGTGAAGAAAGCAATTTAATTTAATAAAATTTGTTTAATGGTATGTTTTGCTAAGTGCTATGAATAAAAGACAGTATCATTAATCGCAATACTGAGGGATGAAATGAGCAATTATAGCCTTTCAACATTACTGCTCTGGAAATATGAGACCAAATGTAATTGACTGTGAAAAAAATAATTGAACTACAAAAACATTTTATAATCTTTAATTCTTCCTTAATATACCATAAAACAATGCAAACATTTTACATGTGAACTATTTGAGAATGCTGAGTTTCCACTTGATGGTGTTTCTCATCTTGGGAGCAGTCAGGGCTTCAGCGTCTAGAGTGAAAAGGATAACTGTAGATTTAAAACTTCACATGAATGAGACATCCTCACTGAAAGTTTACAGAGTTACTCTTTACCTTGATGAGGCACAGTGGGTCTCTGCTGCTGAAATGATGCCATAATGCTATTGGCTGTTGAGTTGGGACCGGTGAGCTGGAGAGAGAAGACCCATGATTCGCAAGTCTTTTAAATGTACATACTCTATGCTTGTTACTTTTTCACGTGGGACTCACGTCCCATGTGAAAACAAAATAATCTAGTCAAATGATCAAAGAAAGACTAATTATCTAGTCATTGCTAACATTTCATTTGTAAGCAAAATTAACGAGCAAAAAATGGGCTTTTGCGAATAAATAAAACAAGAGGCTGGAGAGAAAGACATGAGCATGTAAAACTAAATTACAAGCAACCAACATAGTAAATAGATATATAAAAAAAATCTGAATGTTCCAATAACCTCAAAAACAAACTGAGCTAAGCTGTAAAAACGTTAACGCAAGCCTGTTTGTGTGTGTGACTCACTGGAGTTTGGCCGTGCTGCAGGTTCTCGCTCCAGATCTCTGGAAGGGCCGTGTCCATGAGCTGCAGCAGGTCACTGTACTCTCTCTGCAGGCTGCTGGCAGGACCGTCAAACTGGAAGAGCACCAGCGCTTTCAACAGGCTGTGAACTTCCTCTGCAGGGTCAGACAAGAGCAATCATCAGTGTGAATCACATGTACACAAACATATGGAATACAGCTCAATAATGAAAACCATCATATTCATGTCAATTCTGCAAAGCTTTAAAGTTACATTGAGACAAATTTAGCATTAAACATACATTTGTTGATATATACAGGGCCTAAAACTAACCTTTTAGGGATCACTTAAAATATTTTTAACTGGCCATGACACCAAAATTTTAGATCCCAATGAAAATTCACAATTCTCTATTCCAATTTCAATACCACAGCACAAATAAATACAGTATTTAAACATGCAAATGAAATAAAGTGCTTTTCAAGTACATCTGAGAGTAGGTTTCAGGTACAGAAATGTAAATTTAAGCAATCAAATGTAAAACAACATTGTATAAATGAAAGTTGAGTCTTTGTCCTTTGATTAACATTAGCACTGTTCGCACACAACACGTGAGGAATTGTGTTCCCTTTCGTGTCGTCTTGTGCTTGAATATTTAAATTGCCATGCATGTGATGATGCAGCACTGGCCTGTCAACAGTCCAGAGTGTTGATCACGGTAGTTTACATTTATGTTCGCACAACATTGCATTGTTAGAACTCATAAAAATGTTCCCAGGCAACTGACATGGTTTAATATACTCGACAATGCCGTTTTTTTTACTCGAATTTGCTGCTTTTTTCAGTCTGTTGTGTCTTCGGCTCACCTCTCATCTTATCAACAGTGGTGATGATTTGAGTAAGTGCGTTCAGGAGGGCGATGTCCTCGAATGGGCTTCCCTCTTTCAGACTGTGTTTCTTTCCCTCTGCTTTCCTACGATTCTTGGACGACCTCCTGCAGACAAATTTCAATCTCTACATCAGACTTGGCTTAACATTTGAGCTGATGACAAGTCATGAGCCACTGAAACATTTCAATGAGTGCTCTCAAACTCAGCTCCTGAAGGGCCACTGTCCTGCAGATTTTCACCTCCAACCAGCTCTAACTCACCTGACTGGAAGTTTCTAGTAATCCTGAAGACCTTGATTAACTGGTTCAGGTTTCTTTAATTAGGTTTGGATATAAACTCTGCAGGCATTGGCCCTCCAGGAGCCGAGTTTGACACCACTGATTTAAGTGACTGCAGTGTTTCTGTATTTGTGGTAGCAGTGATGTCACTCACGATGAAATGCGAGAGTTGCTGCGGGAGTATTTTGAGCCAAGATGGCTGCCGGTCAGGACACTGCTGGCCTCAGAGTAGAGTTCAGCATCCGCACAGTCAGCACCATCCTCATCTGAAACAGAACAGGAAGAGACTGTCAGTGAACAACAGGAAATATTTTAAAACCAAGTGTACTGATGAACATTTTATTTGATTGAGGAATATATCAAAATATATATACACTAACATCAAAGCTCTTTATTAAAAATATTCTGTACTATGTAATATTTTTTTCTGAAGGACGCATCCAAAACATGATATAAATGGATATGAATAAAACTTCCTGTTTACCAAATAACTCAAGTCTGGCCTTGGCTTTAAGTTCTCGGACCACAGCAAGACGGTTTTTGTGGCGGATGAACAAAGCCTTCTGGGACTCCAGGAAGGACGTCTGATTACTGTAAGCTAAAGGCAACCAAGTACACAGTTCAGATGCTGCACAAAATACAATACAAAATAAACAGGTCAATGCTAAGACAAATAAAAATATGATGGTTTACCATCTAAAAGAGCAGACTTCAGATTTGTCTCAATGATGTCCTGTCTGTTGTACAAATAAATCTGAAATAAAAAAGTTATGAGATATATATGACTTTTTTTCCTCACAATTATGAGTTATAATTTAATTATAAAATAATTAATCCCGGTCACAATTCTGAAATTGAAATATTATTACAATTTAAAATAACTGTTTTCTATATATTCTCTGAATATATATATATATATATTCTGAATATATTCTTTAAAATGTATTTTATTCCTGTGATGTCAAAGCTGAATTTTCAGCATCATTACTCTAGTCTTCAGTGACACATGATCCTTCAGAAATCATTCTAATATCATAAATGAAAGGGAGTGTCTAATGCTATTTCATGCATTCTGACTTTTTTACACTGTTAAAGAAGTTAAAGAGTTGGATTCTCATGCAAAACGTGTACAACATTTAAAAAAATGAGTGTTGACAGATGTATGACAGACTATTTCTGTGCCAAAAATACTCCATCCGGTTTCTCACAAGTTTTGGGAAGTTTTTTATGAGTATGGCCCTGTATGAAGTCATAAAGGGTGGACAATCCTTGTATGTATACTTCTCCCGGAAAAGCGCCTGCACACACCAACCAGAACAGGAGAGAGCATGCCCATTGCTCGGGTAACGCAAGTCGAGAAGGATTATTTTAGCAATGTCACTAAAGAAGTGGGAAGGGAAAGATAACCTTATTCAGCTTCCCAAAGAACCCAGCGTTATTTTTCAAGTGTCTTCCTGCCATTTTCGGTGACAAATGTTTTATAAGCAAGGCCTGTTGGATTTTGCAGTGAGTCAAAACTGCATCAAATGTCTGTGTTTTGTTGGCAATCGGCGTGTAAGTGCATATTATGTAAACAACATTAATGTATACTGAATCATAAGTTATCTATAATGCGATGCAGTGGCGTAACTTTGTTTTAAAAAGTGGGGGAAGTCATGTTTAACGTGATAGTTTCGTCCTTAACGTTACATCTCCTAACTATAGCATAACTGTCAGTCCCGAGATTCTTCACAGATTCGTATGAAATGATTGTGTGCATTGGACGGAGTAGTCCAGTGGTAGAGCTAGTGTCCGGCGAGCGCGTCTGAGGGTCGGTTCTGTGTGCGTGTGGGTGTGTGTGCACGTGATTCTTTAGTGCGCAGCTCCACGCACGGCACGCCTTCCGGAGCTCGGCTTTTTTCGGAAAGAGTTGGTACAGATTATCTGTCTTTTATAAATCTAATAAAACAAAGAATTTTTTGAGATATGAAGGATGCAATACTACTCTGTAGGTACTCAAGATTAACATGAGACTGAAACTGTGTGTGCTATCCCCCTTTAAACATTATAACCTGATAATAATAACAGTAATGGTAAAGACAGACACATAAAAGAAAAGGCTCACCAATCTCAGCGCTTCTTCCCATGCAGCTCCCTGTATCAGAGCAGATATCGCCTCCTCACAGTCCTGACAACACACAGACATTAGCACACAGCATTCTTGGAGAGTCTTTTTTGAAGCAGAGGAGAACAGAACAATAATGACTATGAAATGTACAGTGTACCTTAGCATACTGCTCCAAACACACGGCAGCTTCTGTGTGCCTTCTGGCCTCCAGAAGTTTCTCTGAAATTATCAGACATACAAGATGGCTTACGGACATTCATAATCTCAGCAGGAAACATGGATACATAACAGAAATGTCTACCTGCCAGGTCTCGGGCGAGCAGTGACAGCTGTTCAGGTGGCAACTGGATGTGTGTTGCCACGGCGAGGGCATGTCTCCAGCTCATGCAGCTGACAAAAGCCTGCAGGGCACGGGCCGTCTCTCCACATCTCCATAGCAACAGTCCTGCCTGCTCTGCATGCTGCTGCTCAACTAGATGCTCTGCATAGGCCACGCTCAGGATCTGATGACATCACAGGGGTCAAGGGTCAAGATCATGTCAGCATTGCCATTTAAAGTTAATTGATTAATAAAAGTCAAGGGGTTTCTGTGCTCCTGTTTCTGTATGTACTCAGTGCATTCTCCGATCTCTGTGTGTGTGTATGTGTGTATCAATGAAAGCAGCATGGTGATTAAACTGACTTGGAACTACCTGCGCATTAAACGGTTTCATTCCATACCTTCCAGCCAATCAGAATAGAGTATTCAGACTAGTGTTGGAATTTCCAACTTTGATACGATACCTTGAAAAATATCAATATTCAATACCATGGGGGAAAACTGCCATATATACCGCCATACATAATTTATTATCTCATAATGTTTTGATAGTTTGGGTAATTTTGTTGTAATAGTAAACACACAGCAACAATTTAAATGGTTGAACTAGATTTAAAAAAGAAAAAGACAATTAAATAGTAATATAATAAGAGCAAATAAACAGCAAACAATAGCACACAAAAAATACAATAGAATAAAGAGACAAATCAAATAATGGGTTTCACAGTATTTGGGTAAGAAATGCTACGGAAATGAAATAAATGTAAAATAACACTGGATATTTTTCATTGTAAAAATTAGATACAGATTAATGCTTCCAAGTCACAAAAGTTATTCAGTCAAGAGCAGTGAGTGATTTTCTCTTTGTCTTTTGTTCTTTGATTAACACGACAGACAGCAGCAGGAATATTAGGCTGCTGTCACTTTAAGAGCTTATGCATGGATCCAATATACTGAGAGATTTACATTCCAACTGACTGCGTTTACCTGAATACTCACCAAGACGGGTATTCTGACATCATTTTATGTGTATTTGACTGTTCAAGCTTGAGAGGCGGCTTTATGAGAGCACCACATATAGATCAGTGATGTGCGTGCTTTTGATGTGAGAGCCAAACGTTCGTAAATGACTAAAATTATGTGCACTACTTAACCGGAGTGAATGAGGCGAGTGAGTGAGAGGAAGCAGTGTGTGAGAAGAGAGAGTAAGAACGTGCCGCTGGTATTGGTGTATGGGTACTGCAGAAAAGGATTATTGGAGCGGTTTCAGATATTTCAGTATCAATACGTATCGAAATATCAATATTTGATAACACTTATTCAGACAGACCATGGTATTGGTGGGACAAACCTTATGACTAATGGGCTTCAGGGAAAAACTAAATGTTACAAATATAAAAATATGGCCCATCTATAAAACTTGCCTTGCATTGCTCACTGTCTGAAGGATAAAGCTCAAGAGCATCGCTGTACAGTTTCTGATCTTTCACCAAGTTTAACAACTCTGTGAAGTGTTCTTCTCCTGGAAAACATGAGGTAGAGCAAGAGAAATGAACACTGAGACAACAGAGGATATTTGCTGTTGTATTCACTTGTGATGTCCTACAAGGCCCTTACCACACTTGCTGAGGTGATGTAAGGCCTTCTTGTATCTCTTCAGGTGTTTATCGATGGTGTAGCGCTGGTAGTTTGGCTCCAGGGTTTTCAGCATGTTCAGGAAGGGCAAGTACTCTTTAGGGTCCTACATGTTTGAGAAGAAGCCGATAAACCACTGCAAAACAGCATCTACAACAGATGTATAAACTAAATCAATCTCATCAAAAAAGTTGTTTACGCTGGAAGTGCCTGCTGTAGTGTTACATCGGCTAATGCCCCATTTCTATTTTTAATGTGTTGGTGCCAGATACTACAGCACACCTTCAGGGGTCTAGTGGAGTCCATCCCTTGACGGGTCAGGGCTGTTTTGGCAGCAAAAAGGGGACCAACACAATATTAGGAAGGTGCCTGATTTGAATTATGCCTGATCGGTGTGCATATATTATATATTCATTATTTTTATAGATTTGTATTTATTCTTTTCTCATATATAATATAAATATCATATGTGAAATGGCTTCTTATATTCTAAAACATAATATAGTAATTCTAATAATTGAAATGGCTGCTTATACCGTATGTGAAAAGGTGAATTTTATTCATTGTGTTAAAATAATATATTATAATATAAATATCAAATGATGAATTGTATTCATTATGTATTTACAGAAATTTATTTGTTATAATATTAAATAATGTAATGTAATACACAAAATTTTGAAATGGCTGCTTATTTATGAAAAGGTGAATTTTATTAATTATTATTATTTATTTATTTATTAAAGATATGATTTTGTCAATTTTATAATATATGTGACCCTGGACCACAAAACCAGTCATAAGTCGCACGGGTATACAGATGCTGGTCATACAATTAGAATATCATCAAAAAGTTGATTTATTTCACTAATTCCAGTCAAAAAGTGAAACTTGTATATTATATTCATTCATTACACACAGACGGATATATTTCAAATGTTTCTTTCTTTTAATTTTGATGATTATAACTGACAACTAAGGAAAATCGCAAATTCTGTATCTCAGAAAATTAGAATATTACTTAAGACCAATACAAAGAAAGGATTTTTAGAAATCTTGGCCAACTGAAAAGTATGAGCATGAAAAGTATGAGCATGTACAGCACTCAATACTTAGTTGCGGCTCCTTTTGCCTGAATTACTGCAGCAATGCGGCGTGGCATGGAGTCGATCAGTCTGTGGCACTGCTCAGGTGTTATGAGAGCCCAGGTCGCTCTGATAGTGGCCTTCAGCTCTTCTGCATTGTTGGGTCTTCCTCTTCACAATAGCCCATAGATTTTCTATGGGGTTAAGGTCAGGCGAGTTTGCTGGCCAATTAAGAACAGGGATACCATGGTCCTTAAACCAGGTACTGGTTGCTTTGGCACTGTGTGCAGGTGCCAAGTCCTGTTGGAAAATGAAATCTGCATCTCCATAAAGTTGGTCAGCAGCAGGAAGCATGAAGTACTCTAAAACTTCCTGGTATACGGCTGTGTTGACCTTGGACCTCAGAAAACACAGTAGACCAACACCAGCAGATGACATGGCACCCCAAACCATCACTGACTGTGGAAACTTTACACTGGACCTCAAGCAACGTGGATTGTGTGCCTCTCCTCTCTTCCTCCAGACTCTGGGACCCTGATTTACTTTCATCAGAGAACATAACTTTGGAGCACTCAGCAGCAGTCCAGTCCTTTCTGTCTTTAGCCCAGACGAGACGCTTCTGACGCTGTCTGTTGTTCAAGAGTGGCTTGACTCAAGGAATGCGACTGTCTTGCATACGTCTGTGCGTAGCGGTTCTTGAAGCACTGACTCCAGCTTAAGTCCACTCTTTGTGAATCTCCCCCACATTTTTGAATGGGTTTTGTTTCACAATCCTCTCCAGGGTGCAGTTATCCCTATTATTGCTTGTACACTTTTTCTACCACATCTTTTCCTTCCCTTCGCCTCTCTATTAATGTGCTTGGACACAGAGCTCTGTGAACAGCCAGCCTCTTTTGCAATGACCTTTTGTGTCTTGTCATGACCTCAAGGTGTCAATGGTCGTCTTTTGGACAACTGTCAAGTCAGCAGTCTTCCCCATGATTGTGTAGCCTGCAGAACTAGACTGAGAGACCATTTAAAGGCCTTTGCAGGGGTTTTGAGTTCATCAGCTGATTAGAGTGTGGCACCAGGTGTCTTCAATATTCAACCTTTTCACAATATTCTAATTTCCTGAGGTACTGAATTTGGGATTTTCCTTAGTTGTCAGTTATAATCATCAAAATTAAAAAAAGAAAGAAACATTTGAAATATATCAGTCTGTGTGTAATGAATGAATATAACATACAAGTTTCACTTTTTGAATGGAATTAGTGAAATAAAGCAACTTTTTGATGATATTCTAATTATATGACCAGCACCTGTATTTGTGGCAATAGCCAACAATACATTGTATGGGTCAAAATTATCAATTTAAATTTTATGCCAAAAATCATTAGGATATTAAGTAAAGGTCATGTTCCATGAAGATATTTTGTAAATTTCCTACCATAAATATATAAAGAAAATTAGTAGTAGTAGTAATATGCATTGCTAAGGACTTCATTTGGACAACTTTAAAGCGATTTTCTCAATTTAAATGTTTTTGCACCCTCAGATTCAAGATTGTATCTTGACCAAATATTATCCTATCATAACAAACCATACATCAATGGAAAGCC